>NMRA01000412.1:51022-72060 GCA_002633005.1 Phoronis australis | reverse complement strand
CCCCCCCCCCCCCTAAATCCGCCACTGGCGCCGCCCTGGTCTATGGGCGAAATGAAATCGCGGTTCAGCGCCGCACTTCACCAAACCGAAGTCAACGACGAAAACAAGTATTATGTCTGATGACCCCGACGCCTAACGTTAAAGTTAATGATTGATAAATCATCATGAAAGTGCACTGAAGATTCAAGACGAAAGGCGGTCATCCAATCAGAAAACATCATATTACTCGAGAACAGTAAACCGTAGCAAGAAATCCGGCCATACCGGATAAGCCGTGAGGAGATCTATAAACATAACTAATATGTTAAGAATTTCGGTGAAAGGATTCCGGAGAGCTCGATCTGCATGCCATAAAAGGGCTGTAACATTGCCATCGCGCGTTCAATTTCGCTCAAAGACGACATTCCTTGGGTTGTTGACTAGATAAACAGTGTACGTAAATTTCATGTCGATCAGACGAAAATGCAATCTTTAGCACAAACACGATACCGTACAAAGTGCAGCTCAGAAATAAGTAAAAAAAATAGTCGTCTGCGCGCGGTAGCCTTGTCTCGAATAGTGCGAGTAGACCTACAATATATCATTTGTACAGAGAAACGGGTTTCGCAATGCTATATAATAATGCTTTCAAAATGTGCTCTATCAAAATTTCAAGGCAACTTTCAGACACATCTGTCAAGGTACATGTACATGATACGCCAAAGTTACGCACAAAACCTCGATTTGAGACCAGACGTTGGAAATCTCAAACACGCTAGAACGGTAAGTGCTAGAGAAAAACAAATGGCACATTTTGAGAACACTTGAAATGAGCTATCCACAGAAAAAAAAATCAAAAGCTGTTGCTCTGCAAATCAAAAAAGTGCAAAATGGCCGCCAAAGTGCCATCTTAAGTCATGTTACAACAAACAATAGACTTCGAGCTATTCACAATACACCTAGTGTATCACTAAATTGTCTGTCAGATCGGATAAGATATGCAACTTGTAGCGTGTCAACAAATAACTAAACAAAACAAATATGATGAGAAAGGAAAAGACTTGGAGAAATTTCGTTTCACCACGTAATAATCTCACTGTTCGCATCTGATGGTTAGTTCGTTATAAATGCACAGCGCTGATGCGACCTGCGACTCATTCGGCAGTTTATGTTCGGCAAGTCCCGCCAATCACCAGTAGCTAGCCAATAACGGACCTGGGGCGACTATAGCCAATGCCTACAGGCAGAGACTCCGACGTTGTTGAACATTTTCTCTGAATAACTAAAAGGAAAGTAGCAGTACACTGATAACTAAGAGGGCGGTGTGCATGGAACGAGAAATTTTTGGCGACTAGCAGTGGTAGGGCGGGGGGCGCGTTATGAAGTGAGTTGTAAAGCGCCGGGGNGTGGGGGGCGACAGAGGCCAAACACAATGATGCAGGGTGGGGTTCTTTGGCAGCCACGGTTTGTCTCGTTGTGCCACCGGCCCGTGACTACGCCAACAATCGATATTCGGTGCCACTCAGTTTTAACTCGTGACGACACTACAGTTCTTGAGGAAAGTATGTTAAGACCCCGTCTCGATGAGCGGGGGCCCCTGGTACTGTTTCAGAGAAGGATTTGATACTTGCTCACAGTGGACATATTTTGTACCAGCGCTATTATATAGAATGACCGATGGTGTCACTTTGTGCTCCCTATCTATTCTTGGCACATGCAAATGAAAAGTACTTCTTGCTGTACACATTGTTACGTCATTTTAATAAGGAAAATATGGCGGGTCCTACCACTTGCCTCTAAAGCGGTAGAAGTCGAGCATCAAATATTCTTATGAGATAAATTAAAGTGCTTTTAAAATATCATCATTAATATTTTTGACAAGTGACTAAATTATAAGCATTTTTAAACTTTCTTTATAGCATTGCGTATCAAATCAATATCTATCTCAAAAACAAGAAAATAGCAGAAAATCAGCTTCAAGAGAGTGTGGCATTTGAGCTGATTTATCGCCAGGAGTGTCATGTGCACCAACACGCGAGTTTCTTGAACAAACATGTGACATATAGGTGCTTCTCTGATGGGCCGCGGGAAAGTTAAAAGAGCTACAACGTACTCAATACTGGATTGTCACAATCACTGAAACGCAGCTCCCCACCATTGCTTAAAAAACAGTACCAAGTTCACAACAAGATTTTGAATATAAATTGTCCTGGGCGTATGGTCACGCGCGCCGGAATATTCGACAACAATGCTGTCGCCAGCGTAGCAGTGATTCGATACCGTAAGCTATAGACTACGCCCAATATACCGACACTTTTTTGCGTAGGCGCTACGTTAAGATGTAAAAAGACGGTTGGCTGCGCCTACGCCCCGCACGTAACTTACGGTGCGTAGGCTCTAGGTTTAAATGCCAAAATGTGGTTGGCCGCGCCTATGCATGGTGCGCCTACGCCCCACTACAGCACTTCTTTTAAGGAGTTCTTAAAATAACAAAAAGCTCAAAAAAAACTTTTTAGCCCCTTATGTAGCAAAGTAGTTGGCACGCCAGATGAAAGTGCAAATAGAGACTTTCAATTTTGAAGTTTCATTTTCCTCAGTTGAGCCTAAAAGCGGCGTCGACAGTTCAAATACCCACGTTCAGACTAGGTGGGGCTCCGGGTGTTTTACGCTACGCCAGACGATTACACGTAGGCCCCTATCACTTTACGCCAGCGTCGCTGTAAGGGTATTCGACACTTAGAGGTGTCCCGCATTTAGAGAAGCACTTTCTCCTTTGAATATCCAGAATAAAACTGGGTCTTATAACTATCCAGGAAACCTGTGACTATTGTTACTTTCGGCTAAAACGAGCTATTCACTATTACGTGCGTAAGGCATAGGGAGTCACTGACGGCCTCACTGATCAACTTCCATGTTCCAGCACGCATTGGGTATATTTATAAATCCGTCACATTCAGATGCAGGTTGCCGGGCGGCGACAGACTTGTAGATAAATTTTCAACTTGACGAATGGCCTCTTTGGGCGGAACTGATTCAAAGTCCTTCTAACACCCCTCAAGATAATAGGGACAATTACATTCAAATTATCGACAAACCTATTGTTTTCCTGATGTGTACGTGCAATTCGCTGCAACACAGATAGTAAATCACCCAATCACGTCCTGGCTGTAATTGTTCTTCAATCGGCGGATAATACCGACTACTGCGGACCATTTCCAAATATAAATAACTAAAAGTCCCAAGTTCATCTAGAAAGCAAGTAAGAAGACGCAATGACACCAAGAACTGGGGTTTTAAGTTTTTACTCAAAACAATTATTTACTTGATTTGAGCTACAATTTAGTGTAAATACCGGTACTCCAGATTTTGAGTTCACATTCGAACTAATCGCTTTAATGCTGGGCTCATCAAGTGCCGCGAATTATACAGTCAATAAGTGAACAATAATGTAATCGAGCACAGAAGTTTAGACAAATACTTTTAAATTGTGGTAACTAGTAAAACGGAAAAATGACAAAAATATTTTCGAATTCTATTTCGACTCCGAGCCTAGGTTTCAACGCACATGTCTATGATTAAATTGGGAGTTTAAGTTGCACATGATCTCAGCATGAGTTATTATATTAAGATGCTATCTTATCGAAATCCGTAGGCTTAAAATTCAGAAAATACACACTTGGTACGAGTGACAAGCCACCATTATACACGTACATTCGCCGCGAAGTCGAAAGCGAGATTCAAAAGCCATAGCCTATATTCGGGTATATTGAGTGACGCGTTTGACTGGGAGTAAAATCTGAATGAAGAGAGGGGTCAATAAATTAAAAATTACTGCACCCGGCATGTTTTTAACACTTGCTCCCATCGCACACATTCAGCTACGAATGTACTGTACTGCTTCCCGTGAAGCTGCGTCCGTGGTCAGCTAATTGCGTTTAGTAATTCCGCGCTTTTATTCTTAGGCAATGGTGAAAATTGCAAGCTTTTTCACATTGATATGTTTTGACTAAAACTCGAAATTTAAAGTCAGTTTCGATAAGTGATTCGTGCAACTCTCGGATACTACATCAACGATGGTTGCCGTGCAGTAAAAAATAAAAAACACAAGTGTCCGTTATTGAGGAGAGCGCTGTGAGCACTTTACATTTGTAACGTCCAACAAGACCGATGTCGCTTTGCTGCAATGAGAACTAAAAAGGGCGCTGTCGGTCAGTTCCTCTTTCTTGTGATTTGACATCAGGGCGTTGAAGAAAATAACTCACGGATCTAGGAAGATTTTTCTTATAATTTATTACATTCCATTTCAATCGTCGAAGTAGACCTACAATTAGCTAAATATCGAAATACCATCGAGACACGTCCCGGAACATGACTAAAATAGCACAGTCAGAGGTCGGCTTATCAAGTACCTCACAAAAGAAGATTGTTGTTGGGGATATCAGGGATTTAGGATTGAACGGAGTCTATCAGGTCATTGGAGTGTTACGCCGGGCAGGTATATATAGGGGAGTTATTAGATCCAGTATCGCCTTCTCTCTCAGGATCCCTGGTGGGTGCGACAAACAGCTCCACCCAATCGTTCTGACAATTACAAGTAAGTACACTATGTAGTACCGACGTACATGTAGCTAAGTGGGGGTTGGTGGACTCCGCAGGCCCACACCAGTTGTGAATCTATCTGAGCAACTGCATACATGTACCTGTTTCACACGCTGCATTTGATGCAGCGTACTTTATCTGGTACCACTGGTTTTGTTGGCACATCTACATTCAGTGTCACGTTATCTGTTTGTCATTGGTTATTTGGTAAAGTTGTCTTGTAACAAGGAAATGAACAGTTCTAGAAGGTATAAACCAGAGGTAATCCATTTAAGGTACCTTAGACTCAAGGATGAAATCGTTCGACTTTTTAAGTATTACCCATAACTATATATTTTCACTGATGATCACAGAATATAATTTGCACAAAAATAACGATTCATTTACATTTTCCTGTAACTGCGTTTCTTCTAAAAAATCTTGATTTTTAACGGATGTCGCGGTTATTTCCACAAAGAACTTTTTTCACATGGAACTTCAAAATTCCGTGTCTTTGTTGTGTTAGCCGAAAAAAAAAACGTGCCTGGCGTTAATTTTTTAAAACAGCGCCAGGCACCTTAAAAGGTCTTTTAGCCCAAGACTTCTGCAGTGAAAATGAAGACGTCAGCAATCCTCGAAAAACATCAATTGATTTTTGAAACCTAAGCTCCCAGGTTCAAAGACCTTGAAAGACAGCTAAAAATACACGCTGGTGGAAAGAAGTCGATCTCCGTGAAAAATCACGATTGTTAAAATGCACTCACGGCATTGCTTTTGTGAACCTAATAATATTCTGTGATCATCAAGGATTTTAGAAATACATAGTTTGATGGACCTGCAAATGCTATAAAATTCGACTCATTCCACCTTCTCAGGCAGACGTAGGCCAATTGGCTTGGTACAAATGGTTAATCTTAGTAGGACTATAACTACAAGTCAAAACAAAGTGAAAATGTATTGGATATTTGTTTTTATCTCATACGCGTTGAATCAATCGAGTGCAATACGGCCATGTGATATTGTTTTCAGTATTCACCTCCCGTACTACTTCAACAGTGCCCTCTGACATGGAAGGTTCAAAAGGTAGGTCAATGTCGACTCGACGTCCTTAGCCGGTTCGATCATCAAACTTTCCGAATATTGTTTAAAGTAATACAATCCCATCACTCGACATGCAATTAGGTCCTAAACTTAACATCTGGTACACAACTGTTAAGTATATGACACTTTTGTCTCAGTTTTCAGTTGCTAGATATACCGTCTGCTACTCAGGTGCCTATTCCTCGGTAATTACAATATCAAATATTGTTGTTATTTAACTATTTTCAGGAAATGTTACAAGTTCAGTGCTTAATTACCGTTGTTTTCATCTTTGTTATCTCTTTTCAAGTAAGAAACCGGTACCTTTAAAACTGCTTTTTTACTAGAGAAAACTTGTAACCTCACGCGCAAGTATATACATATAGGGTGTGATCCGCCACGTGAACAGACTGGGTAAAGTATTTAAAAAGATCTGCCGAAAAAATGAAAGAAACTTAGGAAATCAAAGCGTATTGGATAAATACAAAACGTACCTCCATTGGTGTAGTGAAGTAATATCCCACTCGACATTATTCCGCGTATCGACCTTAACCCTCGGTCTCGGTCGATACGCGGAATAATGTCTCGTGGGATGCATACACAAAACGTACCGAGAGTGGCGTAGATGAAGTAACATCCCACGAGACATTATTCCGCGTATCGACCGAGACCGAAGTTTATGGTCGATACGCGGAATGATGTCCAGTGGGATATTAGTCATGTACACCAATGGAGGTACGTTTGGTATTTATCCCATACGCTTCGAATTCCTAAGTTTCTTTCATTTTTCAACAGATTTTTCAAATACCTCACTCAGACTGTTCACGTGGCGGATCACATCCTATACGTATGTACTTGGTTTTCTCTAGTAAGAGAAACAGTTTTAAGTTTAACGATTTATAACTTGAAAAGAGATAACAAAGATGAAAGCAACGGTAATTAATCATTGAACTTGTAACATCTCATGAAAAATAGATAAATAACAACATTTCATAATGTAGTTAGCGAGGAATCGGCACCTGAGTTGCAGACGATATAATATTTAGCAATTGAAAACTGAAACAGAAGTGTCATATAATAACAGTCCTGTGCCAGATGTTACTATTGGGACTTCATTCCATGTTGAGTGTTATTTACACTGCTGCAATTGTATTACTTTAAACTATTTTCAGAAAGTTTGATGATCGAACCGGCTAACGACGTCAAATCGACATATACCTACCTTTGAACGTTCAATGTCAGAGGTCATTGTTGAAGTAGTGTGGGAGGTGAATACGGAAAACATTATTACATGGCCTATTGTACTCAACTGATTCAACGCGTATGGGATAATACTTCATCTACGCCACTCTCGGTACGTTTTGTGTATTGATTCTGAATTCTGGGATTGGCAATAGTTTATGGAAATGATGTAAACGCTAAGTTCGGTATTTACACACTGGTCCCGCCGATTATTGCGCAAGTAGACTGAAAAAATGCTGGTCTTATACCGAGTTTTATGAACCTAGGTATATGTACGTAAAGACTACGTATCACGGCAATCACAGAATTCACTTAAAAAACAGATGCAACGGACGACTGTGCTTGTCGATACGATAACTATCGTTCAGAGGTCGGTGGGAGTAATCCTGACAAATTACCTCGCACTGTCGCAGCTTGAGCTGGTATAGTCTGGAAATTTTCACATAGCTAGTTCTCTGGCACAAGCGTCTGTTCTCTCCCACCCCCTTCCTCCCTCGTCGCCATCTTCTCCCTCCCTCTTCCCCCTCTCTTTCTGTCTGACAGAACGCAATAGTCACTAAGCTACAAGTACCACGATTTCCTGCAGAGATTCGTTTTTCAAGTAACCCCCATTCTAAATTATAGTTTTTACTCTTGAATCTTCAAACAATACATTGACTGTTGTTTTCCATAGCATCTAGAGAAAACCATCTAATTTTGTTATCTGCAGGGTATGGCGTCAAACGATCCGGTTTACCAGCTGCGTCGGCTCTTAGAGTGCCCCGTGTGTCTGGAACAATCCAGTGACCAAAGGGTTCTGCCATGTCTTCACTCATTCTGCGAAAACTGCTTGGACAGTCACATGGCAGAACAGGGGCAAAGTGGTGAATTTCCATGTCCGCTGTGCAAAAACCAATTTCCCGTTCCAAGCGAAGGTGCTAGTGGCTTCAAGCATAATTTTTTTCATGCCGGCATATGCGACATTGTAACGAACGATGACAGCCTAAATAAATTGCATTGTTCAGTTCACGAAGACCGGGTTTTGGAATTTTACTGTGAACAGTGCAAGACATCCGTATGTTCACGTTGCATCACTTCAAACCATAATCAACACAGACTTCAAGACTTAGGCGCTGCAGCAAAAAAGGCTTCTGAAGCCATGGTCAAAATGTTAAAGCCATACAATGAAGTTAAAGAGCACTGGGAAATGTTGCACGAGGAACGACAGCAAATTCTCCAAGGTTTATCCCAACAACAAAAGTCTTGCAGGAGTATGATACATCGCTTGTACAGCGAATTCCTGGCAAAGATCTCTCGTCAACTCAACGTTAACGAAGAGAAAGCTATTGCTGAATTGGATGAACAGGTAGAGGCGGCGAGAAAACGGGCAAAAGCTGCTAGTGACGAGGCTGAAGTGAATAGGGGGAAGTTTGCAAATGTGTTAGATTATGTGAATAATGTTCTTGGGTGCCATGACGCTGAGATAGTGCTACAGTTTAATCTGATTCAATCACTTCTTGAAAATTTAAATGTTGGTCCAATTGAGACGCAGGTGACAAAGTCGGTATTTAAGTTTAAGGTTGAGAAATTTGTAATTCCTTCCAAATTTGCAAGTACTGTAACAGTGCTAGAACACAAAATTGTTCCTTCTAAATTCTCTCCGAAGTCAGAAACAAATGTTGCATCATTTTCTGGTGAATCACCTGTCCACCGTGTGACCTCTCAACTGCCTTTTAACGAAACTGCTCAACTCGTGAGGAAATTTAGTAGCCTGAGTTCGAGGAATAGAAGTGAAGGCTCAGGCTGGTGTTGGGGAATGGCAGTGGGTGATGGTGGGTTGGTTGTTACAGACAGTGAGAACTCGAATGTCAAGGTGTTTAGGCCTAATGGAAAAACATTCAAATTAAAATTTAAGTTAAACCAAGCCAAATACCAACTACAGAACCCATGGGATGTGACGTGTAATAATCTGGGTGAGATATTCATCACCGACCACGGCATTGGCGGTGTTGTCAGGTATGACGCTGCGGGTCGTGTGATGGAGGTTTACCCTGGTGTGTATAAAAGTGAGGGATTCATTACATGTCACATGGACCAGCTGATAGTGACGGATACACATGGTGGGCGGGTGTTGTTCACTGACTTCGATTGTAAGGTCCATAATCAAATAGACGCCCGTTCTCTAGGCCTGAGTGAGTTCTCACCCCGCTATGTGTGTGTGGATGAGAACTCTGGACATCTGGTTGTGAGCCAGTACCTACCCCCTCGAGTGTACGTGATTGATCACAAACAGCCGGCAGTTATACTCACATTCAGTGATAAACTATGTGCGCCGCGCGGTGTGTGCGTGGATCAGTTCGGCCACATTCTCGTGACTGACCACTACAAAGACCATGTAATTCTACTAAGCCCTGCACGTCCACGCGTGATCACCAGGGCGGGTGATGTCGCTGAGCCTACAGCCATATGCACATCGGGCCCAGGGCAGGTGTCTGTGCTGGAGAGCGAAGGTGATGTGAAAATATTTAAATATCTTGACGTCTAATTTAACATACATGTACCTGTGCTATTGATTGGATGTATACTTATGTTTGAATGAAATGTTTTGTAAAAACGATATTGGGATACTGATTTTTAACAAAAAATTCCAATAAATGATTGATCAAAACTAACTCATTTATACACACAGGCCTTATCACAATAACCACGATGTTAACAACACAATTTTACATCTTTTTCACACCTGTTCTATCTGTGCACATATATCTCGTTCATTTTAACACTTCTTGCGCGTATCACTCTGTATACATGTACACATTACACGAATGTCGCTTTTATCACTTTTTAATATACAGCGATCATGGTCAATAACTTTCTCGTTCATTTTATTGCGAAAGTGAAGGACGTATTATGAAAATTGTGCACTAATTTCTATTTTTAGTACCAAGTTAGCATTACCGAATAATGTATTTTAAATTTTGTAATGTAACAAGCCATGTAATTCAAGCTACTTGTTTAGTTCTGGAATTAAAGGCCGCGGATGCCTCCTGAATAACAATATTGGAAGCCTGCTCTGAAGTCAGTTCAAGTTTGCAACTCGAATTGTCAATTTTAAAAGGTACAGATTATTGCCGGTACTTTTCTCGATATAAACACCCGGCTCAAATGTATTGGGATTATCATACTTATTTTACTTATTTTTTCAAATTTTGAAATCCTCACGATTACTTTACTGAAATTGCGTTAAAAACGCTAAAAATAAAACGCACTGCGGATAGTTTAGGCAAGAAATCTTCGCTCACTTTAAAAATTATCCGAATCGCGCGACAACATTGAATAGCTTTTAAGAACAAAATTTGGTTTTCATCTTTCACATTGAAAGAAAATTCCAATATTCGTAATAAAACCTCCCCATAAGGGACGTGTTATATATTTTCAGTTTGATGATTGTAGAAATAGGGTATAAGAAGTGTGAATGCTACTTCAGTCCGGTGACAACCTTCAATTAACTCCATCCTATCCACAGGCCTAGCATGTATTCTCCACAATGTGTGTTTGTTTTGAGCCAAAGGTATAAATTATCTTGATAAATTTATGAATCACCTAACTACATGTATGTACGGCTTTCTGTTATTTTAAGTCTTGCGCCAACATGTACATGTAGGTCTACTCAGAGGGGTGCCCATCCACAATTTGAAATGAATGAACAACCCTTGTTTGCTATAATCCTCAAAAGGATATGCTGCCTTTTTGGCTTTTGTTTTGGCGTGGGGTCGAGTGCCTTGCCCAGAAGCATAACTTCTGCGATTGCCGGGGGTGTCACATTCCACAGTTCTTTTTTCTAGGTTTCAAATGTTTATTCTCCTCTAGCATACAAGATTACAAAACACGAATTATGAAACAATACAGTAAACAGCGTGGATTATCCTGACTAAGTGAGCTAACACCTCAGGATGGAATTTAACGAAAATTGTTGATCTTGTTGGGCAAAAGAAGAAAGCATTAAATATTGCCATCATTCCATATTTTAATAATTTAGCAAAAGTTGTTTCAGGTTGACGTTTGTACTCCTGGTGATCAGATAGCTTGGTCATACACTTAATAAATAGATTTAACTAACATTCCATATTTTTGTTATTACTCCTTCCAGTGAATATTCGTCACGTGTGTTGTTCGAAAAAATAAACGAGGTATAACGGCCTTTCACTCGTGGTAAAGTTCAGGTGGACTTGTAGCATAGCGAGATTAGACGGCTCCTATCTCTTCTGACTCGTGATTGGTCATCGAATTGACTTTAGTTTGCAACGAAGGATGACCCTTTCAACTTGGGCATAGAAAGGTCCCATCTGCAGAATAATTTTCTTTTTATGTTTAGTTTCACTTTTGACGTCTACTAGCTAACGACAACACACTTCTAATCTCACTGTCTGCGTACAATGCCGGAAATTGCGGTATCTAGATTCGGGATAATCCGTGATGAATCCAGATGAATACGGCGTCTACACGGACCATTGCGATTGTCGCCATCTTCCCAGACCGTCACGAACATACATGTACACAGCACTTTTGAACTTCCCAAAACTGCCGTACTGGCGTCTAGGATTCCCAAGAACCGTCTTCTTAGACGTTCCATGAAAAACAAGAATTGCAGTCGACTATCACGACGGCTACACGGATTGTTCCTGATGAGATCCACGCTGGTCCAGCACACGCACTGTAGATATACATGTATATGGAACTGGGCCTATGTTCGTGGTGAATGCGCAGCATATTAAGCAACTGACCTATCGGGAAAGTCGATTTACGTGCAGGCACTCTTAAACTCGTTGTTGTTGTGTTGTTTGCCAGCAACGCTTGCTTGTCAATTCTGCGGTTTATACATGTAAGCCCTAGCTCAGTGGTGCGTTTGTCCGCATTCACGTTCACGAAAGTGACCTGCCAGCATTCCTGCACAGACCCCATCCATCTCGTTATCTACATTATACGATAGGCCTCTCACGTGTTTTTCGTTGGCAGTGAACAGTTTACTTGTAAGCCCCAAATTAAATCTGTATTCCACCCCCAGTTTCAGCTGACTGAAAAAGAAAGTCGTCGAATTAGGCCTCTTGCTCTCATAAAGTCGGTCTCACAATCAGTGCTGTACTGGTCAAACTCGAGGTAAGTAGGCGCCCTGAGCCCACAGTATCAACTTGAGCATTGAACGTAACTTACGGTGCGTAGGCGCTACGTTGAAATGCCAGAAGGTGGTTGGCTGCGCCTACGTGCGCCTACCCCCCACTACAGCACTGCTCACAATTTTCCTTACCGATACGGGATTCTATTTCTGTTAACAATTTAAGTCACCAGCAAGGCGTACATGCGTCGTCAATTTTGAATTTGCAATTTTACGTTTGGTAAGTTCCAGTAAAGCCCGGAGCCCGTTCGTCGAGTCGCTGATGGTACAATGTATGTCCAGTTCTTGTTTGTGACGGAAAAAGGATCCTGTCACGCAAAGGGATGGACCGATTTCATAAGAGTAAAAGGCCTAATTCGATTTTCGTCCTTTAGCCATCTAACCAGGGCGAAATTCAGTTTTAACAATGTGAGAATTTATCGTTTTTGTCCGTGAAAAGGTAAAACAATTTTTATCAGTTCAGTATCTGGGGTAAACCAACTGTCATTGAAAAACTACGTAGTGTAATAACTGACTTGGTGCTATGAAACTACCCTCATGATATTCACTTTTATTCAAGTGTAGTATTACAAGCTTGTTCGACTGCTTCCACTTGTCTTGCCCCCTCTTAATGGGGATTGCCACCAAAAAACCGCGTATTTTGTATCAATTTAGATCGAGTAGTTCCATTCGATAACAGCAAGTTCAGTTCTTTTACCTGACACCAGACAGCAGACGGAGGTGTTGAAATTAACTAATGACGTCATAGGTTCTAACACAGTCTGCTCAGCAGTTCACAAGACGCTTACTGGTGTCGGATAATCGCTTGAATTCATTGTTTTACACCAAAATTTGATGTAAATCCCTTACAAATACATTGAGTTTTTAAGCAAATAAGTTGTTTTTTCGCTGTACGGATTTATAGAAATTTTGAACGTACCGTAGCCCACTACAAAGTTCGGTAGGACAACTTACCGAGGTCGGTCGCAGGAAGTTTGGAGTCTGTTCGGTATTAAATTAGAATTATTCTTCCGTGAAATACAGACAGGAGAGCATAGCCATGTGTTGTAATTTTTCAGTTCGAAACACAACGCTCGTTGCGAGCCGGGTTAGTCGGCTGCGAAAATTCAAAACTAAACTTCCAGTCACGAAAATTCTAGATTAGTGAACCAAGGAAATAATGTGTACGTGCATATTTTGGTGAAATGGCCCCGAAATTGCAATTAAATGACTTACTCGTCTGAGGCCGCGAATCCAGGTTCCCCTTCGACAGATCCGTACGGGGAACAGGTACAATGATTTTAATAATGTTTATATATATATTCAAATAAAGATTCCCTAATATCTGACCACACAACAGCTTTCTGTCACCATACACTGAATCATCATGCACTCACACGGGCCCCGGTCAATTAGTTATTGCATCTGAAGCCAGTAACGCAGTATGGTTGATTTATCAAAGCATTTGCACACTTCAACACTCCTAAGGCATTACAAATTGCATCTACTGAGACAGAATTTGACGCTTTGTTTCGGTTTTATACAAACATTGGTTAGGGTGAGAATACTTCATTTCAAAATAGAACAATACCGGCCACAGACACGGAGATATTTTACGTTCTTTACTGCCGGGTACCAATTCCAAAGCATTTCGGGTTCTCGAGGAAATCAAAAAACGACATACCCGCTTTCTTCGCAGCTTCATGGTTCGCACAAGCGGGAGCGATACGCCACAGCGTAGCGGCACACACTCAGCTGAATAATCACACGTTAACGCGACGCCTCTCGGCGACGTGAGATCGACTGTATACGAGGTGATGTGGATATAGACTGATTAAGACGGTAGCAAAAACTAATTAAATCGGGTGGCATTCTTTTTTAAGATTTTCATGACATCCTAGAGAAAGATACGTTCTATGCCTGCCAAATTGAAAAGGCTTGTTTCGCCCATGCCCTGGCCCCCTACACCCGCCTAGTATGCGTTTTCTCCTTTTTTACTCAACTGTTCCCACAACTATAACTGAATTTTTGTGTGTACATTATTTGGCTTACTGTAGAATACCGGCATGCACGATAAATCAGACCAGTTAAAGCTGTCTCCACTTCCGTGCTCATGTTGGAGATTCAGGTGAACTCGTCGACTTTACAGCAAAATGTCAATAACGGCCCTTGAATGCAACTTGATATTTGGATTATTTTAAAACACATCGATTATTGTCGCTATGACCACTCACGGGAATAATAGCCGGTGTATCAAGGCAAGTCGAATGATTTGTCCGTGATGTATTCAACCTGTACCGAACAGTCATGTGCACGAACAGAGAAGACCTACAACTGCCTGCGGGCCATTTGGTGGAAGACGCTATCCTGGTTTTCAACGTTGGAGGGACAAAGTTTGAAACGACATTGTCCACACTTCAAAGACACCCCGGCACAAAGTTGGCGCAATACGACGCGATTAAAGATTATTATCGGCCAGACGTCGGAGAATACTTCCTCGACCGCGACCCGGATGTATTCAAGGCAGTGCTGAATTATTATCGTCTGGGCGAGCTTCACGCGCCAATGGGATTTTGCGGGCAGATCTTTCAAAGAGAGTTGGATTTCTGGGAAATTAATGAAAGCAGAATGGAGCAGTGTTGCTGGGACACCTATCATGCTTATAAGGAGAGAAAAAACGCACTGACTAAAATGGACAAAGCACTACAATCACCAGCTGAAACCACGAAAATATCTGAGAAATCTTCAAAGTGGAAGAAAATTCAAAGGAGAGGTTGGATTTTTTTAGAAGACCCGTCGTCGTCGCGCGGAGCTACGGTACGTGGAATCGTTTACTTGTACGTAGCACGACAAAATGTAAGAGCCAGGCATATTCGTATCTGTTTTTCATCCTCAAAATTCAAAATTCTGCTGTTGTTTTTTGCTTCACAGTGGGCCAATAGTTGAAACACGCTAAAAGTTTCCTGTAAGACATACCTTTCTTTCTCTGGCATAAATTGAAAACCAAATATTGTTTGTTCTCAGAAACCCAAAATTTTATTATTCAGCACTTAAGATTTTATAAATATTGGAAAGAAGACTAATCCCACGATAGTTCAAAGGTACATGTAATCTAGGGTCGTCTGTAGAATTATTAGGTATCGGGATTATGCCTTATACCAGTCAGAATGCATTAGTCCATATTTAAAAGATCCATTGAACTACTGGGTTAGAAAAACAAATACTTTCGAATCTTAACACCTCTAAAGGTATACAGTCATAGCCGACGGTTTTGTTTTTTGTTGTTTTCATAACAACATTTCTAACCTCATCAAAACAGATTTCACAATTTAAGCCATGATTAGTTGTATTAGAACAATCATTTTCTAGCTGCTTGCGCAAATTGAAGGTTTTCAAATAAAATTCTTCATCAATTGGTGTATTTTCAGAAGTGCATTTAAACAATTGTTCGTAATCATTTTTCCATTTATTTAGAACAAAATTTCTATCAGAGTTTATTTCATTATTTAAAATCAAGACTTCCAGGGGAACTTCGCTTAACTGTTTTGATTCCAGTTTTGAATATTCATGTATGCCTAGAAATACTTAGGACATTCAGTATTCAGACTCTTAATTTCAATCTGAACCTTTAACTGGTATGAGCGTTTCGCGTATTTTAGCTTCTTGTCAAATTTATATTGAGCAGACACAAATAGTTATTTATAATGTGACCAATTCCCGCGTCCTCTTTTCTCAATGTCTTTTAAATTTTTCCACAAATAATTACGTTCCGAATTCCAGTAAGGCAGATTCCTTTTAAAATACTTTCTTAGTTTACGACTCGGATAATAATCCTTGTAGTCCAGCAAAGAATACATTTCCTTAATTAATAGGTCAACAAATGACTGATACACTATATCAAGTTGGTCCTGATGCTCATAATATAACAATAATGAATCAAATAAACATAAAATTTCTTCATTAAATGTCACATTATTACTAAATTCTACAGGGATATTGGTGTCATATTTACGTTTTTTCGAAAGAGTATCTGAATCTTAAGGTCTCTCGATACCAGATGAACATCAGGTGAGGAGATTTTAAACTTTAAAACAAGAACAGAATGATCTGGTGCTTTTCATCTTGGCCCAATAAATGCGTGGATATCTAACATATCAATAATATCAGAAGTCTTCGTAACAGAGACCGATACGCAATTCTTCAAATTAATTTGGCCAGTTAAAATGTAATCTACAACAGTATTTCCTCTAGCCGAGACAGAGGTGGAGTTGTCAAATTCTGGAGTAATTCTGCTATTAACAATAGCCAATGTCGAGTCTTTCACAAAGTCAATTAAAACATCACCAAATTGATTGATCTGAAAATCTATGATCTGTCTTGGGCCCACTTCGTCAATATCCTAAGTGAAATCTAATTTGTTTATTGTTGTTGCGTTAAAGTCCCCGAAAATGAACAAATTGTCAACAACACTTAAGTTATACAATTGGTTGATGAGATATATTTGTGTTCGTGATGCCACTTACACTCGGCGATTCAATATTTCATGTGCCATCAGAAGAAAGACAATGCGAAAGTTTGTTGAACAAGCTATCTAAGGCCAAGAACAGCTTACTTTTCAATGAAACATGTATGTGTGTGTGCGTGCGCGCGCGCGCGCGTGTGTGTGAATGTGCATGCGTATATGCGTATGGGCGCGTGTGTGTATGGATGTCTGTTGGACCAGGAATCGATTGAAAGGAACACCAGCAGAAAGCGTACCAATTTTCGCGAGGATGAGGCAGTCAATATTCCCCATTAGGAGTCGGTCAGTACTAGAGTAAGTTTCTAATTGATCCGATTCATAGACTTTGATAGGAAGACAATTGAAAAAGTAAACCAGGAAGCAATCTGATGACGTGAATTGATGACCCCTTGGGGCAATTAATACTTAATGGATATCTAACGCTCCAACTGCATACAGAATTTAAAGTTTCAAATAGATCAATAACAACACGTATACCTAGTAACAAGAAGCGCGCACTCAACCAATTTTCACGAATAGTTGTTACCATAGCTATTTACAATTCAGAATGTATAGAATTTCCTCTTATTCAGTTGACTAAAATAAAATAATCTTAATTAGGCTTATATTTTCATGAAATCGATTTTCACAATACTCTTTACCGTGATAACATTCTGTTTTCGTTTCCACCTCAAATCACAGACATTGCGTTCAACTGCCATTTTTGATTTTGCAATTTTAGCTATAAAACTTCCATCAATCGTTCTAGATAGATTTGCAAATCTCTGTGACCTTGACAATAGAGGTTAGCTCACTATTTCAGTTGACTGCCAAATTTACTCGTGCGATGTATTTACCGAGCGTACGTCAATTTTAAAACATAAAACGATATCCAAATTGATCTTAAAGGGATACCAAACTGTGTTTTAGCTTAACAACAGACATTGAGATAATATTGTAATACTGAAATATTGGAAACAAAATTGTGCTCAGTTAATCTTGTCAGCCCTCAAAACATTGGAGCAAGATTGAAAACGTCTTAGCATGTCTCCTTTAAGTTTGCATTGTACTCTATGCTCAGAGACTAGACTATCTGTTCTGGTAAGCTAATTCATACCACAGATGATAACAGAAAAACCATTTGACGTATTTTGACTCTTCTCGCTGTTGATCTTGGTTGACGTTTCTGTCATCCACTCATACATGTAGATCCTCGTGTAATGGTAAATTAACATTAAATGTAAATGAAGAAATTGAAATAAAAAATATATGTGAACCGTTGTGAGGGTGACATTATTACTCTGCGCGTGTAAGCGCAGAGTACTGTTGTTCCTGGGTTTTCTTCAATTTTATTCTTATTACTCTGCGCGTGTAAGCGCAGAGTACTGTTGTTCCTGGGTTTTCTTCAATTTGATTCTTATTCTTATTCTTATTCTTCTTATTATCCTTCTTATTCTTCTTCCGACCAACTTTGAGGCTTAATAACTCCAAATTGGGTGCAGGTACGGTTTTTAAATTCAGCATATGACTTTAGACAGTATATAAATTTTGATTGGTTATATAATCATATTCCATATTGCACCGGAAGAGGTCGTTTGGTGCAAAGGTCATATAATTTTCAAAATGCTACTCCTCCTTCAGTTTTAAAACTACCTTTCTCAAATTCGGTGCACTGGTATAAGGCAACATGGCAAGTTAAAAAATTACTTTTCTAAGTAATCGGGTCATCCAATCATGTGAAATAGGTCAAAGGTCATTAGGTGCAAACTAAAATTTTGAGCTTGAGCTAGACACTTCAAATTGACAGGTCTGATTGCCACAGGTAAATCAAATCGGAATCCAAAGTTTCAGGTCATTTAGTGCAAACATGGGGTCAATAGGTGCATTTTTCTTCTGAAAATTTGACCTTATCAATCAGCAAGTATTCTGATGTGCCAACCGTTAGACAACTGTGATTCTCAGCGTTAAACACATTTTCCATGGGCTTGGCAATAATTCTCCTAAAAATGCTTAAAATGCACCGGATAAGGTCAATTAGTGCAAAGGTCATGTAACGTTCAACATGTTATATCTCTTACGTTTTTCAAGGAATTCTTTTCAATTTCAGCACACTGGTGTAAGTCAACATGCCAATTGAATACCATACTTTAGTTTGCAATAGGCCTAACCAATCAGAAAAAATAGGTCAAAGGTCATTGAGTGCAAACTAAAATTTTGAGCTAGAGACTTCAGAATTTCCTATCTGTTTACTAAGTGCGATTGAGTTTGAATTCTAAATTTTCAGGTCATTTGGTGCACCCATGGGGTCATTAGGTGCATTTTTCTTCTGAAAGTTTGACCACTTGATTCATCTTGTATTCTGAAGTGCTTAAAGTAAAACATCTGTGATTATTAGCATTAATCACACTTTTAATCGAGCTAACAATTACTCCCTCATCGGGGCTCATAATGCACCGGAAGAGGTCAATTAGTGGAAAGATCATCAAAAAATTTATATGTAATTTCTCCTACAATTTTAAAGAATTCCTTTTCATATTGGTAAACGGGTTGCTGTCAGTAACTTCCCTACGCACGCGCAGAGTCTGTTATTGTCACGCCGTGACAATAATCTTTCTAGTTCTTATTCTTCTTATTCTTCTTATTCTTATTCTTCTTCCGACCGACTTTGAGGCTTAATAACTCCAAATTGGGTGCAGGTACGGTCTTTAAATTCAGCATATGACTTTTGACTGTATATAAATTTTAATTGGTTATATAATCATATTCCATATTGCACCGGAAGAGGTCGTTTGGTGCAAAGGTCATATAATTTTCAAAATGCTACTCCTCCTTCAGTTTTAAATCTATCATTTTCAAATTCGGTGCACAGGTATAAGTCCACATGACAATTTAAAAAATTACTTTTCTAAGTAATCGGGTCATCCAATCAGGTGAAATAGGTCAAAGGTCATTAGATGCAAACTAAAATTTTGAGCTAGACACTTCAAATTGACAGGTGTGATTGCC
Source organism: Phoronis australis (assembly GCA_002633005.1). Taxonomy (NCBI): domain Eukaryota; kingdom Metazoa; phylum Phoronida; family Phoronidae; genus Phoronis; species Phoronis australis. Next base: position 52,543 of record NMRA01000412.1, on the reverse strand, counting down.
ACAGGTAAATCAAATCGGAATCCAAAGTTTCAGGTCATTTTGTGTAAACAAGGGGTCATTAGGTGCATTTTTCTTCTGAAAATTTGACCTTTTCCATCAGCAAGTATTCTGATGTGTCAACCGTTAGACAACTGTGATTCACAGCGTTAAACACATTTTCCATGGGCTTTGCAATAATTCTCCTAAAGATGCTTAAAATGCACCGGATAAGGTCAATTAGTGCAAAGGTCGTGTAACGTTCAAAATATTATATGTCTTAAGTTTTTCAAGGAATTCTTTTCAATTTCAGCACACTGGTGTAAGTCAACATGCCAATTGAATACCCTACTTTACTTCACAATAGGCTTAACCAATCAGAAAAAAATAGGTCAAAGATCATTGAGTGCAAACTAACATTTTGAGCTAGAGACTTTAAATTACGTATCTGTTTACTAAGTGCGATTGAGTTTGAATTCTAAATTTTCAGGTCATTTGGTGCACCCATGGGGTCATTAGGTGCATTTTTCTTCTGAAAGTTTGACCAATTCATTCATCTTGTATTCTGAAGTGCTTGAAGTAAAACATCTGTGATAATTAGCATTAACCACACTTTTAATCGAGTTAACAATTACTCCCTCATAGGGGCTCATAATGCACCTGAAGAGGTCAATTAGTGGAAAGGTCATCAAAAATTAATATGTAATTTCTCCTGCAATTTTAAAGAATTCCTTTTCATATTGGTTAACGGGTTGCTGTCAGTAACTTCCCATAATAATTCCAGTAATACGCACGCGCAGAGTCCGTTATTGTCACGCCGTGACAATAATCTTTCTAGTTTCACTTTGTGCTTGTTCATCCACAGATACTGGGTAATAGCCTGGGCTTTATTCAGGCGAATTTTATCTTATTGTGAAGTCTACTACTGCCGCTTTCGCTCTCAGTATATCCGGCATTTATCTGTATTGTATGTGCCTCAAGATTAACATTGAACCACCTTTAAAACGCATTTGTTTGTGGGTGTCAGAATAAATATTGATTAAGTAATTAGTAAGAATAGATCCATTTTAAGTTGCCCAAAATTTGTGCATATGTACTTTTAAATCATGGGGTCAGACTTGTTGACATGTATTTTAACGTCAAAATCTATTTTTAGATGGTGTTTACAACTTTGGGTTCTGGTGTCAAAGTACTCTAGAGATCCTAGAATATACTGAGAACAAATTGTAACAGCCAATAGTACGAGTGGATATGATCATGTGGTTTTTATTAGCCAATCACTAAATAAGTAAAATGTTATATTATGGGCTGAAATCAGCAAGATAATCAGATGCGCTAAAGTAGTTGAAGCATAAAGACTTGCTACAGTGTACAGAAGCAGTTGTACGACAGAGCCATCTCGTGGAAGATTCTAGAAAGGATCTTGGCAAGGGCAAGGGTTAACGAACCGGAAGTTAACTAAGAGCTTGTCACTTGCATTGTGGGTAGTAAGATACTACCTGAAGTGTTGCGTCATCAGCCAGAGACTGTGACCAGCAAGAAGAG
>NMRA01000412.1:34773-44890 GCA_002633005.1 Phoronis australis | reverse complement strand
GTTTGAACTTGATCGCCATGAGGGGTTCGTAGTTTGTGATAACCTGGACTTCGCAACCACAAGTGAAGTAATAGAACTTCTCGAGTTCGAAAACAACAGCCAGCAACTTTTTCTCGATCTCTGCGTATCTCGATTCAGCGTCAGTGGGCGAGCGACTCGCACATGCTATGGACCTCCCATCTTGGAGTAGACATGAGCCAAGACGGTAATTTCCATCATCATTTTCTAAGACTAGTTTCTTGTGGGAGTCATAAAGTGCAAGGAATGGGGATTCTCGGAGACCAATTTCTTGATGGGCTGTATCTCTGTCTCTTGACAGTCTGATCAGGTCCACGGGAAGTTCTTCTTCATGAAGATGCTCAGTGGTGTGCTGACACAGGCCGGGTTGGGTAAGTATTTTCCTAATTATTTAACCATTCCAAGAAATCGTAGAGCTGTTCCACGTTCTTAGGGAACGGCACTGCAGTCAGGACCTGGACCTTGTCAGGGCCAGGGTGCATACCAGAGACAGAGAAATCATGCCCCATTAAAGCAAGTTCGGGTACCTTGTGGGAGAATTTGCCCTTGTTCAACTTGATACCCTTTTCTTGGCAGAGACATAGGAAACGTCTGAGATTGGTGTCCTGTTCAACTTCATCGCGTCCATGAACGATAGCGTCACATGCGATGTACAGGACACAATGCAGGGAGACCGAGGAGAGCATCCGCGTTCTTCTTTCTAAAGATTTCGGAACAGACTAATAAGCCAAAATGCCGACGGTTCCCCCATTATCGGTCACCGAAACAGGTTTGGAAGGTTATAAGCTTCCTGATTGGCTCCTCCAGTTGCACAAACCAGTACGCTGACGATAACTCAACTTTGGTGAATATTTTGGACCGGGCCAGTTGGTGAGTTTGCTCATCCAGTATGGGTAGAGTGCAATGTTCTCTTCGCAAGGCCTTATTTAATTCTCGAGGATCTAAGCAGGTGCGAAGTTTGTAATTCTTCTTTTCAGCGACCACCATTTGGTTGACCCAGGGAGTAGGTTCATACACTGGAGTGGTGACGGTGAGTTTGGTAAATCTTCTTGCAGTTTCGGTCGGATAGTGGGACCTTACGCGCAGGCATGGCAACCGGTTGAACTAGAGAGTCTACTTCAGGGTGCACGTCTCCAGCAAAAGTCCCTAGTCCACCATCGATGACGTCAGAGAAACTGTAATGAGGTCCATCGCAGTCGATAAAACAAGAGAGAATAGTGAGGAGAAGTCTTCCTTCACTACGATTAAGGGGACTCAGTACTTCCTCTCTGTCTTTCGGTTGCATCGTGTGAGACAATTCAAGCCCAGTGGCTGAAGTCCTTGTTCATTGCACATGCAAAGAGTCTTTTGGTAGAAGAAAGTTACATCTCAGAGACAGTTATCTGAGGTATAATGCAGGAGGTTGCGCCACTGTCAGCTTCACTGTGATACCAGACACCGAGTCTTCTTTACTTTGTCAGGCTTGTTTCGAAGAGTAGACGAGGTGGTGTCCACAGCTTTGAGCCAAGTAGTACTGAAATCAGAGTCGCATTCAGAGTCTTCGAAGTGGTCGTCGTCCTGTACGCCATGAACACGTCCTTTGGATCGTCGATAACCATGTGAGCGGGAGCGGTTACCGTGGGAAGCTGGCTGAGTATGAAGAGCTGAATAGGGCGTACTGGTAGCAAAGGGACACATATCAGCAAAATGATATTTCTGATTGCACACCGAACATATTTTTCAAATAGGCATTCTCTGGAGGGAGTTGAGCAGGGCTATTGAACACTTTGTTTACCTTGGTGTGTGGCGTGTCAATAGCCTATCTCTGTGACGTGGCGTCATGTGATGTGCAGATGCATTTTCCTGGTTGGGTTCGATTCCTTGAAAAAGGATAGTTGCGTAGTGCCGTTGCGGATGCCCAGGACGATCTGTACAGTAGTTACAGGTTTTGATTGCGGAGTAAAAGTTTTCGTCTGATAGATGTACCCTGCACTGCTAAACACTCATCGTTCATATGTCTCGTTCACATTTTTGATTTCAAATTCATCGAAACGGGTGAAGATTTCGTCCAGTGTTCAATCTTGTTTTTCTATTGTATACCTTGAATGCCCCTTCACATATTCTGTGGAGAAAAAGTGTCACTTGGTTAGGAGCTGGTTTCAATTCAAGTTGAATGATTGGTTGAGTAGTACCCCCATTTTTGTTTGAAGGACTTTCAGTCCTCAGCAGCATTGTTGCACAAGATCTGTGCGCCTAGGTGGGAAGGGGTCTAATGCCTGCGATAGCCAGTGGACAGGGTGCAGGCTAGGCGTTCGCGATTTTGGATTTTTCAGACACAACAGTTGAGTAGTAAAATAGTATCGCAAGCTTTTCACAGAAATTATGGGAATTGTCAGGTAGAGTAATGAAGTGGGAGCGGGTCTGTGGGGTTCAACAAACCATTGCCACCATGTTTCGTGTTGGACTGTAGCGAGATCTGTTCGACCGGCGTTCGACGTTATAGTCAGCATCATACTATAGTGTCACTTATCGGTCAATATACTAATTGCACTCACGTAAGAGTCGTGTAAGCGTCAGGATATGTAAGACTCAAGTTTCATATTTTCTCCAAACTCGGAGTTTTACATGCGTTATAAAACATGTTTTCAAGGACAGTTTGAGAAGTATTCCTTTAACAAGGAAAATCTGCAGTTTGTTTGCAGACGTTTTGCTTTTCTCCCAACCACCAGGGAGCTTCCAGGTCAACAGTCATTTCATGTCACCCACTAGATATACATTTGCTCGTTTGAGGCGGCCATGTGGATATTCTCGTGAGGGGGGGCTTCACACTTTTGCACACCCTTAAATTAGCTACTACTGCATACGCGAATACTCGGGAGATGAGCTCTTGTCTTTTTCACACCGGCTTCGATCAGCACTGCACATACACGTACACCGCCTGTTGACGAGATCGCTGCCTCGATTTCAGTTTTGACCAGAAGCCTACGAGTCATAAATGCATCACAGTAACACAACAGGTTTAGTTACTTAAAACCAAAGCGAGGCGACATTTTAGAAAACTGCAACATCGTTTCTGGATATCATCTTGAACATGTATTTCTGTGTTAATTATTGTTCTCCTGCTCATGGCGCAATGGTAAAAAGTGAAATTCTACAGACTCTGAACTTTCTGAAAACGGACACTTTTACTGAGTAAAAGTTTATAGTCAAGTAAACACATATATTTGGCTAAATACAAAGTCTTGTTAATAGGGTCCTACAAAACCTGAACATATATTTTTCAGACAGCTCAACCCTTCCTCATGAAGCGAAGCCTCCTCACAAGACGAAGCCTCCTTCCGATGACATGCGTGACTACAAGGCACCCAACCCCGTTTTGGAGTACATCACCTATTTTTGTCTTGCTTACTTTGTTCTGGAACTCGCTGCACGTCTTTTGTTTGCGCCACAAAAAATAGCCTTTCTACGCCAACCGTTGACTATTTTAGAATTCGTTTCCGTTCTTGGATTAATGGCTATTGCCTTGGAGCCATACTATGCCGCCGGAGGTCAATACGTCACCAATGAAGCAGACATTGTGTTTGCCATTTTTCAAATATGTCGAATTTTCCCCATTTTCCGCATTCTCAGTAGAAATCAGGGGGCCTTGATTATCGCGTACACATTCCAAACGAGCATCAAAGAAATTGGATTGATGAGTATATTTATACTTGTATTTGTTCTACTTTTCAGCACCATAATATATTATGTTGATGATCCAACAAAGTTCACTAGTATTCCGAAATCTTTTTGGTGGGCTTTGATTACTATGACAACAGTTGGGTATGGAGACATGGTTCCTGTGACCCCGTTGGGCTATGTCGTCGGCTCACTGTGCGCCATATGTGGCGTTCTTGTTATTGCGTTCACTGTGCCTGTTGTCGTTGGCAATTTCTTTCTGTTTTACGGACATGCGAGGTCACGGGCAGAGTTTAATGATGGAGACATGAACGCCAACAACCTATCTGGTCCATCGGGCAAAGAGAGACAAGAAACGTTAACCCGGAATATTCGGCGTTTCAGCAAGCAGATTTTGCTGAATAGTACAAAGTTTGCACCACGAAGTAACCGGGACCAGACGTCCAGGACTGACGTGGTTTGTGAAGACGACCAGAATGAATTACCAACAGTAGCTTAGTCTAGGTCTTTTTGTCTAATTATTCTGTTTCTGAACTTTTTCCTTGATAACTGTTTAATGCAAAATACGATTAACGTTTATTAAGTAGTAGTTAGGAAGTGATAATAAAGAATATTGATTCTCCTAACCATTTGGCGAATTTTAGGAGATATTTTGTGAAATCATAATGTAATATCGAATGTATTATTTCATTAATATCTTAAAAAGGACTTTATTTGTTGTGCGATCTTAAAGCTAATTTCGTGGATCATTGTTGAATGGTGTAGAATTTTTGAAGTTATTAGAGGTTTGGGATGATATTACAAATCACCCATTATAGCCGTTGTCTGCCACACAAACGCTGAAATCAATTAAGTACCCATAAAATACTCTGTCGTTTATCAAGTGACTTTTAAACCAGTCTGTTAGACTGCAACCGCGAAGGTTCCCAACTCAAATCCGCGCCGGGACTGTTTTAATAAAATAGTCAAACATATGAAATGTCAAAATAAATATCATCAAATAAAATCCCTGACTTTATAAAATGTTAACATACAAGCACTCATCCAATTTGATTCTGATCTTTTCCCCGAGTCATTTTGAGACCTGCACTCATTTAGGGAACATTCACAGGGCAGATGTGTGTGAAACCGAAACTTTGAGTTGAAATCACCCTTTTATCATCTTTGGTATGTCGCAAACAATAATCTACGCACTCCTACATTTTTATGTTTTTGGTCTTTTATTCTTGAAAGTTAGGTTGAAATTAATCCTATTACCAGTGTAATTTACTTGACTGCATATTAAAATGTTTTAATAATCGTTTTGATCAGGTGACCAGCTGTTAGGCTGCAGTTTAGGTGTGTGTATTTATGTTAGATCTTCTATTCCCACAGGTAACTGTCTCCATACGCATTCATTTAAAGTAAATCGTTCGAATAGTCCCACAACAGGCTCATCGCCTGTTCGACGACCTTCGGCATCCCCAGACGTTTAATCGCCTACGGCATCCATACGCTACATGTATGTATTGTGTACAGGCTCGAGTCAGCCAGCTGCATTAAGTGCAAGTTACGTTAAAGCATGTTACTAGATGCTCGGCCTTTTGAAACAAAGGATAAGGGCCAGTGCAATGTGCCAGTTGGGGGTATCATGTAAACTTAATGAGCTTATCTAAGGTCCGCTTACTCTTGAGGCAACTAACTGTGGCGTGGTCGGTAAAGCAACCCTTAAAGTGGAACTTGCACGCTAAAGCCTGAGCTCTATTGCTGCTTAGACAAATTAGTTGAAAACCTAACATATATGGACAATGTGAACATGAAGTACGTTGAAAATTGCCAAATGTCTTTAAGAACGAGTTTCATTTCGAAAATGATCAACCACAAATCACTCAACCGTGTTCAGTAAGTATCGTGACGTGATGTTGGAAAATAACACTACATTAAGCGGGCTATGCGAGCCCCCAAGGTACGTCAGTAGTGCAAAGGTCACCTATTTGAAGAATTGCTTATTGCTGGGCGTAGATGTTATTCAAATAGCATTGTCGTTTAGTTTCTGCTATACATTAGCATGGTTATAGGAGCATGCAAATACATCTTCAATCAGGGTTGGAAGTCCGCACAGTGAAAGTACAGAATCAAGTGCCATACACATCACACTCGATTTGCTGGTCAAATATTAACCAGCACACGTGAACACATTTTTTGTTGAAATAATACGGCGAATATTACCGACTGGGAGTCGAGCCCTTCGAAAGAACTTAATCACTCGAAGATTCGACTTTTTGCATTTCGCTTGTCACTCTACTATTTGCATGAACTAAAACATTCACTGGGCTCATGTACTGGTGTCCGGGTCACTACCTAACGCCATTAGGTTAAAACAGGGTAGAAGAAGGCAGTAGATTTGATTCGTTGTTGTTAGGGGAAGGTGAAAAAAGGCGAAATACAGCCGGCAAGACCGTTTGCGATTTTCCGTGTCAAGGAAATTCGATTCGGTTAGTACTAACACACAGAATAAGAAATCTCCTACCAGATGGCAGAGAAATTCAATGTCATGAGAAAAAACAACATCTGTTACAAATGTGGACACAACAACTGTGTCGCAGGGAAACATCCATTCAACCATGAGAACTGCCAATATCGTGAAACATGCCAGATTCACACGTGCAAGACAGACACACACTTCTCCTCGATCTGTCCCGTGGTGTATGGAATAGATGGTTACATGTATGTCAATCACGACAGAGGGACATTCACTCTTGGACTGAAGACTCGTGCGTCAGAGTTCAACCCGGTTAATTCCAACCCCACATCCATATTCGCTAGCGGGATGAAGGATGCCGAACTCTGTATTCTTCCCTCAGTAATGGCCTACCTACGACAGGGATCTAAGAAGTATTTGCTGGGTGTTCTTTTTGACCAAGACAGTCAAGCTTCTCTATTGAGAGAAGGAATCATCCCGAAATCTATCGATGGTGATAGTATGCAGGAATTCCAACTCACCACTGTTGGAGGACATGCAAGCAAACAAAGACTGAGAATTGTTGACTGCGCTCTGAAGAGTCTTGACGGAGAGTTGATCCACAAAGTACGACTTTCTGAAATGAAGAAACCTTGTGGGGACACGCCAATTTTAACGTCCAGCAATATAACCATCTGCGAGATGTCCACATCACCGAAGCTCCAAATGCCGTGATTGATGTACTACTAGGTGTAGACAATTCAGATGTGATCACACCAACCGACATCATCAAGGGACCTAAGCCGGACGACCCCATTGGTGCAAGATGCCCACTTGGGTGGTACGTCCAGGGGGGACGCTCAAATGATGAAGTGCGATGCAACCTGCTGATGCATTTCGTCCAGATATCGGCCATCAGTGAACTGGAGGACTTCCTAGGCATAGAAGGGGCAGGTTTAGCTCCGAGACCCTGCAAATATATCACTGAGAAACAAGATTCAGCCGCTACTGCTTCAACGGCACAGAGTGTCACGCAACGGGATGATGGAAAGTACCAGACCCGACTACCTTGGAAGAAGTCTCCAGAAAGTCTGCCAAATAATTATCCCTATGTCGTGAAACGCCTTCTGGATGTGGAGAACAGACCGCGTGAGTGGGCAGCCTATTGTCAGCAAATGGAGGACCAAATCTGCCAGACTGGTATCAGAAGAAGAACTCGAGAGTGATCGTCGTGCAGGCCGTAAAATGCATCACTTTGCTGTAAAGATGGAATCAACTACTACACCACTGTGCGTGGTTTACAATTGCAAAGCACGATTGGAGGGACACTCCTTGAATGACTATCTAGCGAAAGGAAAAAATATCAACAACTACCTCTTCGTGGTTGCCTGGCGTTTTCGAGAAAACGAAGTTGGGGTAATAACAAGCTATCAAGATCTGCCGAAGATGCGAGTTTCCATCAGTACGTCTTCCGAAAACATCCAAGCGAGCCAATCCAGGTCTATGAATTGACAACCGTGACGTTTGGGAACAAACCATCGCCAACAGCAGCTATCTTTGCTCTGCACCATGTCGTCGCTGAAAACGCACCGGACGACGAGGACCTCCAACAGGTCGTCCACAACCAGTTCTACGTTTATGATCTTAGCGAGTCACGCAGGACGGCACAAGAAGTGAAACGGCTGAAATAGAGACTCATCGACACCCTTGGGAAGAGTAATTTCTACCCGGCAGATGACAAGGTATTGGCTCTGGGTACACAGTGGAACTTACCGACGGACACACTTAGCGTGAAACCTGTTATGGGTGAAGTGTCTTCTGCGACCAAGCGGAATATTTTACAACGAACAGCTTCATATTACGACGTGTTGGGTATGCTGTCTGGGATGCTGGTCCGGCCCATAATTTTGTTGCAAAAACTGTGGGAATTTGAAATGGACTGGGATACCCCTCTTAACCCAAAAACCGAAGTTTACACTATTCTGTAGAGAATTAACGGAGACCTGCAAGACGCCAGCTCCTGTGAAGTTGAGATGTCAACTGTTGTCCCAAGTTTCTCTTCATGGGGCCAGTGATGCTTCGGAAGATGCCATGGGAATGGGTGTTTGGCTTCGTTGTTCAAATTCAAGTGACGATGAAGCAGATTTGACATTCGTATGTGCGAGGTCCAGGCTCACCCCTTTGAAACAGTCCAGTATGCCAAGGAAAGAGCTTCAAGCCATCTTACTTCTGTCTCGTCTGATGGTGACTATAGAGAACGCTTTGATATTCGAAGTGGCATACAGGAGGATCTGGATTGACAGGCTTACCGCCATTTGTTGGTTACGTGGCCAGTCAAAATGATACAAATCGTACATAGCCCACCGTGTGGGAGAGATCACGACTGCTTTCGATCCTGTGACAGAAGTGGGGTTTGTACCTGGCAAACAGAACATCATCGATATCGTTTCACGTGGATGTACTGTTACAGAGATGCAGCAAGTCATCAATGGCCCCAAATACCTGAGATTTCCACCAGACCAGTGGCCACCACACCCAAGAAGATTGTGATCCCAGATGACTGCGAACAGAAGAAATTTCACGCCCGTAAAGCACAGTATTATGCAGCCAAGTTCACCGATACTCCATTCGTCGACCCTAAGAGCTTTTCCTGCTGGTCACGTTTACTGATGGTGAGTGCCCGTATCCTGTCTCTGAAAGACCTACCAAGGTCTAAGCGGCTGAAGCAGCTACTAACTCAAGTAACACAGTGGCCGTCCCAAGCGAGCATGAAAGAAGCTAAGTTATATTGGATCCGTGGTGCTCAGCGTGAAATCCACTTTAGCGACCCGAACGTGATGAAATTGAACCCTTTCTATTGTGTCAGAGGCCGCCTCAACAGAGACCCTGTTTCTTATGACATACGCCATCAGCCTACTGATTGTACGCGAGAACCACAGGCTTGCTCTTTACAGTGTATGGAGGACATCTCAGAACAGCATTCGAGGTTCGGAAAATGTATTGGTTAGTTGGAGACACCAACCTCGCCCGACGAGTGATTCATGAGTGCGTCACTTACAGACATCACCGTAGTTTTTGTTTGAAATTGAAAAGCGTCTTCTTTCTCGTAGAGCTAAAATTTCATTTGACGCTTCCTGTTTTAAATAGCTCATAAAATTTTCCTTCGCTAAGAACTCCAAATCAAGAATTTTCAAAATATGAGATACTGAAATCTGCGCAACATTTGAATTTTCAAGATAAATGAATTAAAGAACACATGCAATATTTACATTTCTATATTTCTCAAATTCCAAACACTGCTCATGATTTTACATAAAGGGTCTCAAAATAGGCTTAGAAGTTCATAAAAAGCAGTGCTGATCACTCACATATTGGTAAAAACTACTGGCAGTACATTTGAGATTGAGACGATTATTACAACAAATTTATCCCAAGCAAAATTATTTTTGTTCTGTGACCTAAACTAAAGATTGACAGATCAAGTTTGAGTCTAATACTGGAATTAAAACTTACAAAATTTAGCGATATTGCGTCCGCATCTCAAGGACTTCAGCATGGCTTGTGACGTTATCGTTATTCTGGCGTCTAGACTAAGTTTACTAAATGATGCTACGACTCACAGATCTAACAACTACAACCCCACCCACGGGTTTAGGAAGAAGGCGGTACAATTAGTGAACTCTCTACATCAGAAGGGGGATTTCAATGATACAATTAAGTTTAGATTACTCCCTCCCAGTGAACCTACTGCTCCCGCGTTCTGTGGATCAGTAACTTACAACATCGTTAAACATGTTGCCAGTATTTTGAGCCCTCTTGTTGGGAACACCGTCCATCATGTTGTCAACACTCAAGATTTTGTGAACAAACTAAAGAATTTTGTTCTGGAACCGGATGAGATAATAACGTCGTTTGATGTTACTGCCCTGTTTACTAGTATTCCTCCTCAAGATGCTCTGTCCATTGCTGAGGATTTCCGTGCCAAAGACCCAGACCTCGATT
>NMRA01000412.1:0-24232 GCA_002633005.1 Phoronis australis | reverse complement strand
TGCCGGAGCATCGACACGATGACCAAACTGGACCTTAAATTCATGATAGAAACAGCACAAGGAGGAGGAAAATTATTCATATTCATCTGGGAAACGATATATAGTGCTTTTGCGCTCTGAAATTCGCTCGCCACCGGGCGACCGGCAAGAGTCAACTTCTACTCGCCCAGCACCATTTTTACTCGCATTGGCGACTGGGCGAGTGGCTAAGTATATCCCTGGGAAGGATACCGACGAGATATTACTGGAATTGGTACGTTCAGGCACTGCACAGTACACCATGGCCAGCTGATGATCACTCACGAGGTTTTATCAGTGTGCCTCGTTTTCGATCAGTATTTAAAGATGGCACGGGAAGATGGCGCTTTCGTGAAATAGGTGAATATTATTAGAAAATGTGTAGGGCATAAGCGTACATGTCTTGGTTTAACGTTAGTCGTATACATGTGGCACGGGAATAAGCCAAAAACAGTGTAGTGTAGTGATCGAATTGTTGGTCACCAAGCCATTTCTCAATAGATGGCGAAGTATACTGAGGCGTTTCTCGATAGCAGTCGGAATATTTGATTGTTTTCTAATCAATTGTAGAACGTTACTTCGTTCCATGTTACATGACCAATCTATGGAGGTAAAATTTAAGAGAAATAACAAAAAATAAACTCCCTAGCCTTCATAAACATTTACTGTTAAAACGTTCCTACGTAAATTGAATCAGATCATTTAAATAGTCATTTTCACAAAATGCTTATATACCGGGATTTTCCGTAGATAAGCCCATGGGCGTGCATTCGGAAAATGAAAAATGTCAGACGTTTTAGAAACACCAAATAAACGCTACGGCGTTTATTAGGAAAAGAGGGCCTGTAAACGAAAGTTCGTAGGTTTCCCGACTTTGAGACTTTGACATTTTCTACTTAAAAATGAGTTTTTAAATTTTATGTTAATAAATGTTTAGCTCGCCAGCAATTTGTTTACTTTTATAACTGATAAATGCTCTACAAAACTGAACTTGTGACTAAACATTGACGCTTAGTGGGCTTTTAAGAGGAAATTTTCCGAATAAAAGCCTCGCTATCTAGGCACTTGACACCAACTAAACGCCCATGGGCATTTATTCGGCATAATTCTCCGAATAAACGCCCATGGGCGTTTCATCGGTGGGGTTATCTACGGAAAACCTCTAACAGGAAACTCGGTTCTGAGACTTGAGAGATTCGCAACTGTGCAAAGTAAATCTATCACAGTGGGCAGATTTGTTATGATTTGACCAGAAAAACACTTCTTCAATTTGTCTCACTTTTTTAAATCTCGTTTAGCCATACCACGAGTCCTCCGACGTATCCGACATCGTGGAACTTGAAACAGTGACAGACTTAGAGGGGCAGAATAAATTTCATTATTATGTTGCAGCTTATCGTGGGCGTGCACAGTGTATGTGTTTTTTGGGGTCAGCGGAGAAGTTATCACCTTCATGATATCCCAGATCCGCTACTGGGAAATGTTTAACTTAATCAATAACCAGCGCGCTGAGCGCCGTCTCCCGGGATTACATACATGTACATGTACGACACCTAAAAGGTGCGCATTAGCATCCATCATGTCAAGGTGCGAAGACGGTGTTCTGCAACCTAGCAGAATTGTTGATAAAGACGCAATCTTGGTGTTTAACGTTGGAGGAACCAAATTTGAAACGACCTTGTACACACTTCAGAGACACCCCGACACGAAATTGGCACAGCACGATGCCATCAAAGAGTTTTATCGGCCAGACGTTGGAGAATATTTCCTCGATCGTGATGCAGATGTATTTAAAGCAGTGTTAAATTATTATCGCCTGGGCGAGCTCCATGCACCAATAGGTGTATGCGGACAAATTTTTCAAAGTGAGTTGAAATTCTGGGGAATCAATGAAAGTAAAATTGAAATGTGCTGTTGGGACGCGTATCATTCCTTTAAAGAGAGAAAATCTATACTTACTAAAATGGAAAGGGCTTTAAGAAGACCATCAGAAACTGTGGATGAGTCGGAGCAACCATCGAAATGGAAAGAAGTTCAAAGAAAAGCCTGGCTTTTATTCGAAGACCCATCGTCTTCTCGTGGTGCCATGGTAAGTGTACTTGTCATTGGCGGCACACCATAGGGGGCTGAGGGACTATAGCCCCCACTTTTTTCAGTGCTCCGGCGCCCATGGTCTATGGGAGGTGCATCAAAGGGGGACTGGGGGGGGGGCTATAGCCCCCACTTTTTTCAGTGCTGCGCCGCCCATGCTTGTGCATTTGAATTCGTTAAATGTGCATTTTCCTTCACGGTAACCATCAAGAACATCGAAAGTATCCCCCGCCCCTCCTCCTTCCCAGGAGAATTTTTTTTGCCTCTAAAAACAAGCATTTTCCTTGATTTCTGAAGTATTATTGACGAAAAAAATTGGAGAATATGTGTAAAAAGAGAAATTTGCAAGTCGCACGGACTCGAACTCACGACCTATTGGTCAGAGCTCTTCAACTCCGCCACCACGGTTCTAACTAAAATATCAAACTACCAGTCATGAATGTTACTTGTTTATGGTCCACAGCGTTTGCGCGAGAACATGCTTCTTTCCGTAATCTTTATTACTCTCTTACTATTTTGTGCAACCAGTTTGTAGCATAAATTGTTATGTTTAAACCAGTCGTAAGTTCCCCAAAAGACCAAATCCATTTTACGTGTTGACATTAACCACCCGACTGCTTTGCAAATCGTCATAATTTTAATGTTTGACTATAGAGCGCCTATCCAAATTAAGAAATTTACATGAACCGGATTTTAGAAAGTGTTTTGTGACTTTTAAGAAAAATCTGCTGATGAACAGACTGTAAACTTAATCCTGCGTTTTTACCCAAAATCATGTTGAACTTTAGAATGAATTCTAACTTTTGCGTTCGCGAGAATGAAAATGTAATGTTGATTAAAGAAATGCCATTGTTCATGCCAATTGCTGTGATGTGACAAAACATATTTTCACCAAAATGGAATAATATTGTAATATCTTGTAAAGGCGTTCACAGTTACATGTATGCTTGAATTCAAAAGGTTACATGTTTACGAAAGAATGCCTTCAGTTCCATCCGCGATTTCTCAGAATAAGAGCACTCGCTCAAAGCGCTGGTTCGAATCAAACCAAGTGTGGGTTCCAATTAAATGGGAAAACTACACAACATAAAAGACAAAAAAGATCGGCTATCATCGCTTGGAAAATGAAGAATCATGTAAACTCAGACAATTTCACTAGAATCTTTTACGCTCATTTAAGAAGCGATTTTCAGATTGTGGCGGAGTACATTTTCTATATCTTACTTCATTTACTTATGTTATTACTGTAAAATTTTCAAGTGACGGCCAAAACCTATAACCTGATTTGAACTTTTGGTTGCTCTGGTTATCGCAGTGACATTGGTCAGAGTTAAGAAAACGCGGGGATTTTTTTAATGTGACCAAGTAAATTGCTACTGTAATAGGGTTGAGTCTAACTTAACTCCAAAAGTAACAAATCAAAAAAATATCGATACCAGTAACACGGACAAAGTTTATTGACAGGCACGTCTGAACGTATTGAGCTCTCAAGTTTTCATTATATTTTCACTCAAAACTTAAGCTGCGGATACTGCAGTAGGCAATCGGTTGGTAAAATCGAAGCGAAGCCCCTCAGTCTAGTACATGTATGGCAAAACGGGGACCATAATGGATTGGCTGTACTTCCTTGAGCTTTCCTAAGCCCTATGGAGTTCATTAATTGCTGCAACGGAAATACTCGTCACTGCTAGCTAGATTTATAACAGTTCGGGTGTTGTTATTTGAGCTTGACTAAATTAGCCTTGCGTAAGGAAATAAAAATCCCCCCAGGTGTCATTTTTCAAATTCAGTTTAAACGTTGTATACATATGTGTGATCTTGGTGTGACTTTGATAAAAAATCACCAATTTTACACACATTGACTTCTTAACTTTTTACCTACAGGCCTTCAAAGTTAACGAAAATGACAGTTTTTGCATGCCGAAAACAGCAATTTTCCAATATCAAAAAACAAGTAGATTGCACTTAATGAGACAAAAGCACATAATGGGATTAGGAAGTGACACATAAGGATCCCCCAAATAAAATTGATGCAAATACTTTCTCAGCATCCATCACGTGACAGGGGAGATAAATCTGGAGTCCGTCATGTGCTTCTACAAGCCAGTTTGTGGGGCTGTGTACATTGAAAGATGTGTTTATGGATTGATCTTCGATGTGCGAACAAATTTCAGAAATCTCTCGAATATTACGGAGACTATGTGAATAGCTGAATGTCATAGGATGAGGACATATTGAGTTGGGGTTTGTGTTCTAAAATTTGGAAACCTTCTTTCACAAACACGGATTTTACAAGCATCGTGATCCCAATACGGACATCAAAATCAGGGATTACATGAAAAGATCAACCACGCTGTTTAATAACTTTAAGGTTATCTCAAACGTTATGTAGTGGCCTCCATTCTAACTCGTATTTAAAAAAACTATGCTTTTTCAACTACTAAAATTATATATTTTCTGAAAGAAAAAGGGTCAGGAAAAATAAAAACATGTTTTGTATTTATGTACCATTATTATTGTTACGTTAAGTTAAATTTCATTTCTAAGAAAGGTACATTCAAAGCAAAATAACAACCCCTTGGTCGATTTTAATGAAACTAGCTTAAATGAAAACTTCACCAGTTACCTCAAAAGCGTTATTAGGAGTTTTTGATTAGTCTTTTCGTTTGGTTTTTATGACAAATCAACTCTCAAAACGAAAGGTATTTTTGTAAAAAATAGAAGTAGTTGCATTCGTCTTTTTACATTACACAAAACTAGAGCTTTATATCAAAAATCCTAACCGCGTTTTTGTGATTGAGTGAATTAATATTGCGTTTGGAAAGTTTCAGCATAATCCACCGAGTCTTTTTTGAGAAC
The DNA here is from genome assembly GCA_002633005.1 of Phoronis australis. Classification (NCBI taxonomy): domain Eukaryota; kingdom Metazoa; phylum Phoronida; family Phoronidae; genus Phoronis; species Phoronis australis. The sequence goes on along the minus strand of NMRA01000412.1, from coordinate 19,264 downwards.
TCGTGTTCTCAAGTTCAAATAAAGTCGATTTGCGGAAGCCGTGAAAAAGCCGATTAAACTGGGACGAGTGAAAATCTGTCTTCGGTTAATTATTCGGTGAAAACTTATTTTCGGTAAATATAACCTATACATGCGTTAACCATAATAGGTATTTCAACATTCGCTCGCAATTTCAACTGAATTTGCAGTGCCTAAATTAACTTAATTATCATTAAAACTCGCTCGCAATTTCAACTGCATTTGCATTGCCTAAATTAACTTAATTATCATTAAAACGTACATTCGCCAGCCACGAAGTGGGATCAACTGTTATTGTTCTTTGACCTACTTGTTATACATATGATCTTTTCACGTCACGTGCCGAAACCAAGTAAGAAAGCTAAGAATTGGATAACAAAAATCGAATCGGTGGTTAAAGCATGTCGTTATAGCAGCGAAATATCAATTTAGTTGTTGAATTGAGGAATTTGGGTGAGGATTTATCTCTTTTCACAACTTGCTGTGTTAATGACCACAGAGGCGACCCTTTGCATTCGTTCTTGTATGGATGTAGACGCACAACTCCCTACGTTTTGTCTTTGTTTTTCCCGACACAGTTTTATCTTAAGTACATGTCGTTGACTCAGTTTTATGGCTACTCTATGAATGAAAGGGCTGAGGGTACATACGAAGCTGCTTTGTACTTGGCGGGAGATTCGATTTGAGTGGCAGCCCTGTTACCTTTGACCTCGGATAAGTAGTAAACAAATATCCTCGCGGTTATGCAGTTCCAACGTGGTTCTGCTAAATCTTTTTTTTTTCTCAGTACACGGTAAATATTTTGTTTTTAAAGTTCCCCGAGAATGAAGATATGGTATTTTGCTAGACATAAATATGTGAAATATATTGTAAAAATGGCCAGTTTTTATGAATAAGGTTTGAGATAGCCATAAAATACATGGCGACCTCTAATCGATCAATAAATTGCAAGTGTAAAATTCCTGTTTATATAATTAATTAAATAAACTTGAACCTAGAGTAACTGAAGTTTTATTAAAATATTCAAGTGAACATGCACCAAAGCTGACATACTGAGGTATTAATTTTGCTCGCTTGTTTGAGTTCGATCATTGACGTTTCTTGTCTTAATGAACATCAGTACGTTAAACGTTTTNAATTAACTTAATTATCATTAAAACGTACATTCGCCAGCCACGAAGTGGGATCAACTGTTATTGTTCTTTGACCTACTTGTTATACATATGATCTTTTCACGTCACGTGCCGAAACCAAGTAAGAAAGCTAAGAATTGGATAACAAAAATCGAATCGGTGGTTAAAGCATGTCGTTATAGCAGCGAAATATCAATTTAGTTGTTGAATTGAGGAATTTGGGTGAGGATTTATCTCTTTTCACAACTTGCTGTGTTAATGACCACAGAGGCGACCCTTTGCATTCGTTCTTGTATGGATGTAGACGCACAACTCCCTACGTTTTGTCTTTGTTTTTCCCGACACAGTTTTATCTTAAGTACATGTCGTTGACTCAGTTTTATGGCTACTCTATGAATGAAAGGGCTGAGGGTACATACGAAGCTGCTTTGTACTTGGCGGGAGATTCGATTTGAGTGGCAGCCCTGTTACCTTTGACCTCGGATAAGTAGTAAACAAATATCCTCGCGGTTATGCAGTTCCAACGTGGTTCTGCTAAATCTTTTTTTTTCTCAGTACACGGTAAATATTTTGTATTTAAAGTTCCCCGAGAATGAAGATATGGTATTTTGCTAGACATAAATATGTGAAATATATTGTAAAAATGGCCAGTTTTTATGAATAAGGTTTGAGATAGCCATAAAATACATGGCGACCTCTAATCGATCAATAAATTACAAGTGTAAAATTCCTGTTTATATAATTAATTAAATAAACTTAAACCTAGAGTAACTGAAGTTTTATTAAAATATTTCAAGTGAACATGCACCAAAGCTGACATACTGAGGGAGTATTAATTTTGCTCGCTTGTTTGGGTTCGATCATTGACGTTTCTTGTCTTAATGAACATCAGTACGTTAAACGTTTTCTTCGTAGACACGACAGTGAATGCCAACTGAAACCAACGTGTGTCATTTGCAAAGCACAACTGATACGACTCTTAAATTCTGTTCATAAGCAGAGTCTTTCCTAAGTGCTGACATAAACTTTACTGTGCTTTCTAATTGGTCCAATCTAAACTAGTCCCTATCGCTGAATGTGATAGGCTACTTTGTATCTGCCAACACAAAATCACTGATAAGTAATTCTCAGGCCACTAAGATCCTACCTTCTAACAATTGTTTGTTTATGTTAGTGGGCACAGAACAGTTCTCGCTGGGTCAAGTTTTACTTAGCGGAACACACATCAATGGACCTTTTCTTCTCTCTGTCGAAAACTGTATGTAAAGAATGTTTTAAGTCAATTCACATTACAAACAAAACACGAAATTGGCACTGTTCACTTCAAAACCACTACATCCCTGCCGACGCGCGACATAAGCCAACATCAATTCTGAAAGTTCCTTAAAATTCCATAAATGATGTACAACAGTACTTAATAACTTGTTTTTTTTTTGCAATTCTGGCTTGTTTAAGGGTTACTTAAAATAGTACATGTAGGCTATTTCTCACTCTCTACCAGTAATTCACAAATGCAACAGGGGCTGTCATTTACTAGCGACACCTGGCCAAATCATCTGGTATTATTTCCGGCAAGTACGTCGTTTGCTAATCGTGGTCGGTTGTCGTGTGGTCGGATGGTAGTAACATTGCTAAAAGTACTCACGATACTAACAGTTCTAGTATTGGAAGACTTTGAACAGCGTTTCAATGCCGTTTGATCAGACGAAAAAAGAGAATTACAGATGACTCCATTATGTCTTGCCAGAGAGGGTTCCATGGAGATGTAGTTGTGTTCTTCTCTAAAAAGTGTCTTCTTTCAATTAGAAGTGTGAATCAATTTGTAAAGGAAAATGTTTTATCGGACCTTTCAAAATATGTACGACTGGGTTACGTCTGTGTGTTCAGCCAAATATCTACGATACTATGAAATTTGACTCGGGTGAAAGAATAGAGTCAATAAAATTTGATTTTTTAGCTTTTAGACCACGTGATCATGTCTTTCCCGTATAATTTAGCATAATGCAAACATGACATTTCATTTGACACAAATGTTCGACATGATAACTCGTTTTCGTTCCGTGCAACTTAAAACATAAAGATTATAATAGTCATATTTTATTGCCCATCCTGCAGATGTGCATTATTTAAAAAGAACTAGCAAGTTTTCAAAAAGGTGCATGCTGTCTAAATGCTTCATAAGACTTTTGAAATACGATGCTAAGAAGTTAGCCAAATTTGTACATTTTTCTAGGGTCCTAAATGTACATTATCTTACGGGCACGTTTTTAAATGTGCTCAGGCGATCTGTTGCGGGAAAAGTTGGAACCCAGAACAAAAATGTCTCTCTCTCTCGCGCGCGCGCTCTCCCTCCCTCCCCCGTCCCCCCTCTCTCTCAGCCAACTACGTTCCCTGAGATGGCACTCTACGATACATTTTTTCTCCTTCAAATGCTCTTACATGTACGCGTTGGAGACATCTTCACCAAATCTCCACCGTGTACTGCCGTACCCGTGTCTGACGCACCGAGGATTTGGAAACGAAAAAACTGAAACATTGTCTGTCCGATCGTTATTAATGCATACTCCGCACATGCAACTTTTCATAATATTCAGTCGAATTCAGACCACTACGGCTCGCGGCTGGTGGATAACAACACACTGACAGAGACCGGGTCCACTGATGACGTCACATACATTTTTTTAATTTCTGCGTTTATTATTTATTAAAATCACACAAATTAAAAAGGAAATGCTTAAAATATCATACCAAAATTGTTGGTAAACGAATTCAAGCATTTATGACCATGCGTGTGAAGGGTTTAAGGTTGGCAAAACCCAATTAACTTTGAAGCTTTTTTCAATGTTCTTTTTGATAATGGAAATATTATCATATCACGGTAAAGAAATACTCCTGACTCTGTATTCGTTTTTAACCAACTAGTACGGCGAAATGCAATTTTAAGGAGCTAGTGTTTGCAGTGGCATGTTGTCTCACGTTTTGTAGCAGAAAAACTTCACAAATTCTGTGGACACTGCAATTTGCTATAAAAAATTAATTTGCACTATTTCCTGGAGTGAGAGGCAGTCAGTGCTATGTGAATTGCGTGGATACGCCGCAGTGATGGGTGTCATTATTCAGTTGTGAAAGATTTTCTGTCGTTTAAACACCATATTGGTATAAATTTGGGATGTCACATTAAGTGAACTAAATGCAAAAATGGTATGGGAGTTCACTGCTGCATATAAGATTCAGCCTGATAATTATCTGCACGGTATGCCGGATTGTTGATGTCATTTTATCTTGTCTCTCAGTAAAAGCCAATTCACTAAGTGATGAATGACGAATTTAATTTCCTTGTTGCTACCTACGTTACTATAATGTAAAAACGAATGCATCAACACAATTTACAGATTGATCATTTAAACGGGAGACTTTCAAAGGCAATGTGGACCCCACGGACGAGGAGGTACTTTATAATGATTGTTTAATTCACACCACGTCTAATCACACACATTGTAAAAGTGTCTTTTCACGAAGGCAAACCATCGCCCTATAGCACCCATGTGATCAGCCTGCATTGCTTCCTTCAAGTCTGCTATTGTGTGGAGAAGGCTGTGTATAGGGCGGAGAAAGAAATTATCACCGCACACCGTCACTTGTACTTTCAATTCATTCTCTTGCGCATTGAAGTCCACTAGGTACCCCACTCACAGCGCAGACATGTCTCGTTTTCAGCAAAACCACCGCTGACCATTCTTGCCCGTTGTCAGTCTTAAAAACTGTATACAGCAAAACCTCCATGGACCATTCTTATTGACTCTCAACAAATGATAATCCACGAAGTACACCAGTGGCAGATCTACGTTTTCAGTAAGGGGGGTTAGGATTCAAGCGAATCGGAGGCGCGTAGCGCCGAGAGGAAGGAAGGTCGGGAGGGGGTTTCCCGTGTAACATTTTTTGTGGTTTTTAGTGGCTGATTTCGTTTTTCTGGCGAATTTTGTTTTTCTATTTTTATTTTTGATCCTGTCACGAGACGGGGATTTGAACCCCCTGAAACCCCTGTAGAACCGTCTCTGTACATGTAGGTCCAGAATTCTTGTTAATCAAAAGCATCTTATGGCCCGCGTAAACGTCGAACCTTGAGTTACGCCGAGCGGTAACTCATGATGACCGTAACGCGTTTCTCATTAGAATTACACGATTGCTGCAAATGACTAACCCGATGCATTTTAAAAGAAGGGTCACTTCAGCGTCATCGTAATTTCAAATAACTGCACTTCTTCATATTTTGTGATCTTCAGTGTGACAAATACGCATTCAGGTAGCACAGATATCTATGAATTAAAAACATTTATAATGTATTTTATTCCTGACTATCACACTTACATGTACCAATGTGTCATTTTGGTTAAAAACGCGTTTTCGAGGTAACTGGTGAAGTTTTCATTAAGAGAAGGTTTCATTAAAATCGAGCGAGGGTTATTTTCTATGAAGGTACCTTTCTTAAAAATAAAATTTTGACTTAAAAAGGTGTTAATGTAACAATAATAATAACGGTTCAAAAATACAAAACATATTTTTATATTTCCTGATGTTTTTTCATTCACAAAATATATACTTTTATTATTTGACAAAGCTTAGTTTTTTGACATACGAGTTAGAGTGGAGGCCACTAAATACAAATGTAAGGTTTGAGATAACCTTAAGGTTATTTTTGCTGCATATTTTGTTTGAAACGATACTGTTCCCTCATTATTTTATGACGTTTGGTCAAAAAATGTGCACCACGTGTCAACAATAATCTTTGGAAGGATAGAATTTTTCTCTGAAATGAAACGAGCTATACTACATATATAGCATTTTTACATTTCTTGTGTCATCAAAGAGTTTGAATGTGTCGAATGACTACAAATTTAACTTATACCGCATATGGCAGTGGTGATTGCAAATGAATATAAAGATATAACGTACTTTATTATCTTTTGATGGATAAAGCCAATAATACGATTTGATTAATTAAAGCTGGGCTAACATAGCAAAGGGCGCCTGTAATAAAATTTTTAAAAATTGAGACTATTTGAAATATTTAGCTCAACAAATCTAGCTTTGCATCTTGCGATTGCACTTGAATGCTTTATTACCCAGTAACTGTACGGAATATGAAAATTCGCATACTAAGCCAGCAATCAGCACCAAACTCAATCCCGGTGGTCCTTTATTCGTATCCAATTTACATGTACCTATTTCTTTAAAAATAAAAAGAAACAAATTTAAACCAACCTTCTCATTGAAGATAGCAAAATATGAATACGTGCTGTTATTTGACGTAGCGGTGACGCTAAATGCTGTTTTTTGACGTTACAATGACGCTAACGTGGGGCTAAGGTCACGCAAGACGTTCTTCAACCAAACTGCAATAGACTCACATCGTAAAATAGCCCTTCGTCAGTTCTTGATGATGTACATGTATTATTATAGCAGAAGCAAAAATATTTAATTTAATTCATAAATAATCATTCTTTCGCATACCTGACAGGTTTAAAAATATTTTTGTTACCAAAATGCCAGTTTTGACTAATCAAACCAGCAGAAAATACTTTCAATGCTTCAAAAGATTTCTACCCTGTCAAAACAAAGATTTTTTGAATATGGATCCCTCACAGTTGCTATGAAGGATCTAGTCAGCCATTCATCCAAAATCATACAACTTTATACATTGATTGAACCTTTAGTGCCGTTTGATACAGTTCTACAGTAAAAATTCAGGTTGCAGTGACATTTAAAAAAATATGATTACTCCGACTACCTATCCGAAATTTGCACATAGAGACTTTTTGATAGATACATGTATAAAATAAGCAAACATACACTGTGAAGGTTTGAAATGTACTGAAGATACATGTACATCCCTACGTACAGTGTAGGCTGCAATGTACATGTAGGACTTTCCTTATTAGTTTGTAAATAATTCAGGTTGCAGTGACATTTAAAAAAATATGATTACTCCGACTACCTATCCGAAATTTGCACATAGAGACTTTTTGACAGATACATGTATAAAATAAGCAAACATATACTGTGAAGGTTTGAAATCTACTGAAGATACATGTACATCCCTACGTACAGTGTAGGCTGCAATGTACATGTAGGACTTTCCTTATTAGTTTGTAAATAAACTCACTTCTTTAGAAGTAAAAATTAGTGTTCCTGATACATGTACTGTGTTGCCGTAAACAAGAGACATTGGAACACAGTTTTAAGATTGTTATGTTACTAAAGAAAGAGGACTTTGGAAAATGACAATAGTCATGATAAAGCGACAAATGAACGCCTGAAGGACAACTGGATTAAAAAGAGGGACTTCAGGATACAAAAAGGGGCTTCTTGGTCTCTTGAATACCAAAATGCACGGGTGAAATGTTTGCCACAACACACAAAAACGTTACAACAGCTTTTCTTGTCGAACGGGAGACGTTACACCTAAAAGAGCCCTACGGCGTTTTTTTTGCTTTTTTAAGTAGCGGATTCCTCAGTATTGGGGTGCTTCAAAACCCCATGAAGTTTTCTCTTTTTTCTTTTTAGTCGAACGGAAAATAGTGTTTTGTCGAGTAGAAAATTGCTGTTTTTTGATAATATGTCGCCGTGTGTAAAAACGGGGCATTTTGATGGCGCGGCAGGGTGTCAATAGTCTCGCTTGATTAACAAACATATCAAAATGAAAGCAATGAAATCAGCCTTGATTTGATAACTAAAACACTCGATCAAAATTCAGTCGACCAGACTGCCGGGAATTTACAGTGCAAACTCTCACAGCTAGTCGCAAGCTCCATAGAATAAATTGGTTACGTGCGGTAGTTGGCATTTAAGCAGTGGCGGATTTAGAGGGGGAGAAACGGGGCCATGGACCTCCTAAAATTTTCCCAGAATCCATTGGGCAGTTCGGGAGTGCCAATGTATGACGGGCAAAATCCTGGCTAATACTCTGCCCTGGCCCCGCTAACTAAAAATCCTGGATCCGTCCCTGTCAAGGGTACTCACTGTGCATGTCTATTACAAACATTAACAATTAGCGGCTAGGCGCAACAACGTCACATTAAAATCCCAAAAAATAGACAAAAAATGGGACAAAAGTTTGACTAAACTGCCCAATAAGTCTGGCAAAACGTTTATGCAAGCTTGGCAGAACCTGTCACAGTTCTATCGACGTACATATATGTCTAGTTTAGTTTAAAAACTACTGTACTACTACCACTACCACTATAATAACCACTACTACCACTTTACTATGTACCATCACCACTACCACTAGAGACATCACTATCACCTTCACTACCACTACAAGTACCACTACCACCGCTACTACCACTAGAGATACTACAACTACCGTCACTACCAATGAGATACCACTACCACTAGAGATAACACTACTACAGCCACTACCACTAGATATATCACTACTACAGCCACTACTACTAGAGATACCTTTTACCTCCGCCACTACCACTAGAGATACCACTACCACTAGAGATACCACTACCACGGCCGCTACCTCTACAGATATCATAATCACCGCCACTACCGCTAAAGATACCATAACCAGCACTACCACTAGAGATACCACTGCCACTGTCGCTACACGTACCACTACCACTACAGATACATGTACCACTCACACTACAGTTACCACTACCACTGGCACTGCCACCGCCAACACTGCTAGCGCTACCATTATCGCTACTGCTCTTACTACTACTATTGCTACATAAACCTCAAACAAAGCACTTCTCTGAGATGTGGTTTGCAGCAACTTCATGGGTACAGTATAGCGATAAATGTTCTAAATTATTCCAAGAGCGTGTACATGTACAGTAGCATTTAGAGGGAAATTGGAAAATAATCATATTTTTATTTACTCATTAAAGTACACGCAACTTTCTGGAACTATTGCTAAATCAACACTCAAGTTAATTGTATTCAAGTTACATTTCCTGTTAGTCGGCTACAAGTAAGCAGTTTACTACAGCAGTACGGTTGTTCTTTGCAAACGCTTAATTTTTCTTCTCCACCTCTTGATTTGTCATGTTCCTCAGTAGAATAATGGAGTCATTGACATTCATAAAATACAGAAGATCAGAAATAAAAAATATCTGCGTGAGCGTACGAGACTTGGCATGAGGACAGCCAAAGGGCAGTGCTTACTTTGAATGTGTTTTCAGGCGATATCTTCTTTTGTGTGGTGAAATATCTATAAAATTCCCTTGACCACAAGGTGGATAGACACGGCATACATTTATGTTGTGTGTCTGGGTGCACACGTCTGCCATGAAACGTGTGTGGATATTTTATGAGTTCTGAATCATGAGTTAAGGTACAGCATAGGGTCCAGCACACAACACGACTGGGCCGCGCCTTGTGGTCACAAGGTCTCACAACAATTTTGTTTTGAAAACTTGTGATTAGGTTTTTGTAAACCGGGCGGTTGCGTCGAACGAAAGCAAAGAAGACTGCAGGGGTCCGATGCTTTTGAAAATTGCACTGGACGTGCGTAGGCTACTAATAAGTAATGGGCCCATTACCCAAAACCTCTGATTTAAAATCCTCCTTGCACTCTTCCTGAAAGAGTTTACAGAAGTTCGTAGCCATGTAGGCCACATTCATCTGCCATTGTTGCTTGTCATTTGCAACAAGTTACTGTCAACAGATTGATGCTACAACCACCAATGCTTCCGTTTGTATGATCTTCTCAATCAACCTTCTATACTTGTGTCCATGACAGTAGGGTCCACGGCCTAAGAGTAAACAGCTGAAGTTAACTTTACACACATACATGTACATGTACGAGGATAAAAGACAAGAAATGCTCAGACGAACGCCCGTAGCGAGTGTAGGCCATATTCTCCTGTCCTAATGCTTGGCATTTGGTTCAAATCGATGTCCACCTGCTTACATTTGGGCGAGAGTATATTCAAAAGCAGAATTCTCCGCATACATGTATGAAACAAGCTACATGTGTGTTGATAAAGGAGTTGTTTTCCTGTAAAACACGATTTGTTGATGAACAGCTTTGTGAGTGCATCAAACGCTCTTGATATGAAGTTGAGTTGGCGGGTAACTGTTTACGATGACCCTTCTTTTACACTTTTAGCAAGTTTCGAATGAATGTATCAAAAGAACAATCACACCATCGTGTTGTTGAAAAATATGGAAGTAAGTGTGGAACTTATCTCCATGGTAACCTCGTCAAAACTGAATGCGCTTTCTTTAGACAAAATAACAGGCAACCTCTTGGTCGACATTACACAAATCGTATGTTAAAAGGTTCGACTCGAAATATTGACTATTTTAAAAGGTAAAACTACCTACATGTCAACAGAATCAAACTGTACGTGTATTCTAAGTACATAATACATACGCGTGGACGGCACACTCTCTTCACTTACAAAAAATAATCAACAGAACTGGATTTAGACATTTTTAGAAGACTGATTAAATTTTTCAAAATGTTTAGAAGACTGATTAAATTTTTCAAAATGGTATCTAATATTTGTTCTTTGGATGTTCCAGTGTTCAAACCATGCTCGTGGTAAAGACAACTTTATCTCATCGCTTACTTCATCTAAAATTTTGATAAAATTAAGAAAGAGAGAGAGAGAGAGAGAGGGACGGAGGGAGGGAGGGAGGGAGGGAGGGAGGGAGAGAGGGAGAGAGAGAGAGAAAATCCTAATGTACAAAGTGAGTACCTCAGTATGATTGCACACCTTCCAACTGACTACCTGATACCCAACTAATTACATGGCCCAAGTAGTCACTTGGATTACCTAAAAAAGTGGGGGGCTAAAGCCCCCTCAGACACCCCTGTGGTGCACCGCCTATAGACCACGTGCGGCGTAGCACTAAAAAAAGTGGGGGCTATAGCCCCCAGACCCTATGGAGCGCCGCCCATGGTCTGATTTTGTGTGAATCATTCACACAGCTCCCAGACTACACACATGTGGCATCAAGTGAACTACTTTTGAGGAACTGTGCGAGCTTGTTGTTCATGTTAGGGTGGTTAAAAGTATCAAATGCACTGGCTTTAGAGCTGTTGATACCACGTGAAGACATCCGTTCTGATTTGAACTAAATTTGAAGATTTGAGAATATCGCTCCCGAGCTAAATCAATGGTAACTGTTTTCATTATGACAGATATTGTGGTTAGGGATGCAACGATTCAAAAATATTTTCGATGCAATTATTTTTCATGACTCGATCTTTACGATCCCATTAGTAAAAAACTAAGGTAAGACATAGTCGTTGCAATCAATTTCACTGGAGCTTTATCATCGAAAGACCCGGCCTCCGCCAACAACTAAAACAAAACGGAACATTGACTGCTGTTACTTACATTTATATCAAAGTGTTTCCGTTGTCTTGGAGCTCAGGTGGCTATTGAATGCAATGTATTTTAATGTTTTCTGTTTAGCCCATGTTACGGTGCATTAATTAGAAATTGCTTATTTACTTCAGTAGCTCATTTATTCATCAGCTTATTCGTGCTGATGTCCAGTTTGAAGCAGATAGCATAACTATTATTGTTAGGTTGTACTTTCATCTGTCACATACCGTGAGATCTGTAGCGCTGCTCCAAGTCAAAGTACTCCTGATCCTTGTGTTCCCCAACTGTTGTCCTCTGGTACTCATGTTACCCTGGACCTATTTTCTGGTGACCCTACATGTATGTTCCCCCGTCCCGATGTTCCCCTAACTGGCTATCTCTTGTCTACTGAAGATGTTCACCCTGCCCTTTGATTTCCCGCCCCGGTGCTCTCCCAACATACACATGTGGAAATGTCCATCCCGTGTAGGGTATCAATTTATTCGTTTTAATAATCTAATTATGTATTGCTAACTTAAGTTGAAGATCCTAGGGTTAAAATGCGGGTGGGGATCTCGTCCAACTCTACGGGTACAGTAACTCCACGAGAAAAAAACTATATTCTGATATTGACCAATCACATTGCTTTCAACGGCTCATTTATCGAGCTGTGGGCATTTTCAGTACTGCTGTATTTCAATTTAGCAATTGCTATCATAACGTCAAATATTAATTACAGAAGATGAAACAAACTGGAAGTGCCTGTCATCTTTTATATATTACTTTACTTAATTTTCCACAAGGGTCATTATCTAATTCTCCACTTGTGAGCGACATGCGTCATATACATGTATAATGCATCATTTCTATGAAACTTTTTGTTACCGTTTTGAAGAACATGCCTAGCAACACTAAACTGTTACGCTTTAAAGGCGTAAATTATTAATGTATGGAGGAGGCAAGCACGAACATGCGGCATATACGAGTATAATGCACTTTTCCATCCATGACAGTTTGTTGTTACCGTGTTCCACGACTTATTAATAAGTTCTGCGTTTAAAAGGTCACATTTAAAAACACGGCGCAGTATTGACTTATTCGCTACATTAGTAAAGCACGTTTTCTCTTGTAAAAATTGTTTGGTTTTCACTGTCCATATTTGCTGCAATTAACCAAGTTTTGAAGCTTTTACATTTTCTCCAAGAAATTATGGGTGGATGAGGAAATAGATGTTTCATTTAAAGGGATATATGCAGAGTGAAAAGGTGTTTTCTGAAGACATGTCTAAGTCCGTTTAAGCATGGATTGAACATGGTTATGAAAAATATTCTATTATTAGTGTGGTCTTTCATTTTCAATCTATGCTTAAACGGAATTAGGAAGCAGCTAGCGTGTGACCTGCATGGTCACGTAGTCAGTTGGCAGCATGTGTCATGATCATGTAGTCAGTTGACAACGTGTCCTGTTCATGTAGTCATTTGGCAGCTTGTATCCTGGTCGTGTAGTCATTTGGCACCGTGTCCTGTTCATGTAATCAGTTGGCAGCGTGTGTCCTGGTCAGGTAGTCAGTTGGCAGCTTGTGTCCTGGTCATGTAGTCAGTAGGCAATGTGTGTCTTGCTCATGTAGTCAATGTACAGAATAATCAAGAAATGTTTTGTCATGATTTCAACCAGTTTTCAGAGTCAATGCCTTACCATGCATCTTGATACGTATTATTGAACCGTCATCATTCTCACCTATGTAGTGACTTGGTACCAAACGTTTGTTCTTCTAATTTAATTAGAATTAAACAGTTAAAAGACTTTGTACTGTAAATATCAATAAAATATGTAGCTGGTGTCAGTCTTAAAACACTTTTGCAGTGCCATGCTCAGTTTCACCTCGCTATAGTTCCTCTCACCCCACTTGGATACAAAACTACTCATATAGTCAATTTGTACCCAGGTTACGTACATGTATGTGTGTGCGTGTGTGTTTGTGTGTGTGTGTGTGTGTATGTGTGTGTGTGTGCGTCTGGGTGTGTGTGTGGGTTTAGGAGCGCAGGTTTAAATATTTGTATTTCGGTTAGGCGTGTGATGTTGAGAATTTGAAGAAAAGGCCATGGAATCAGTTTACATCCTCACAAAACAGCTTTGGCCTACCATTTACATCTTCACAATTTTGTAGAATGTGATATCTGCACTGAGTTGGATATACATTCTATGGAATTGATGTCATAGTCAATTATCACAGAGGTAGAAAGCTACATTTTTATATGTATTTAGACGACATTTCACTCTCTCTTTCAGGCGTTCGCCATTCTCTCGTCGCTCATCGTCCTTTTATCTATAATTACCTTTTGCATGGAAACCGTACCACAGCTGAAAACTAATATGACCAGAGCGGATTGGGCAGCCTTTCACGGACTGCCTGAAAAGCAGTTAGTTTTTGCGGACGAAAACCAGAATTTAGATAATGACACCCTCAACCCAACTGCAAATTTTAAGAACCTGGCAAAGGAGCTTTCCAATCCTCCGCCTCCAACAGAACGTGACTTGTTCGGTAAGTTTAGACATTTTGAAGGAGAAACACCGCGCATGCTCAGCAAAATTTCGGTGCAGTTGATGTCACCCTTAAACTGCGCAGTAAACTATTAGTTACACCTTCTATCACTGCGTGATGGATATCGAATATTTTACTCAAGTAATGTTCTCTGTTTCGTATTTAAATGATCGCTCTCTGCCAAGGCTTTAGTTTCAAATTGGTGCTCGTAGCTGTAAATCATGACAATCAGTACTATTAATAGTCTGTCATCACCTTGTTGGCTCAACATCTTAAGAATGTCAAAGGCGAATGCACGTTTACCGGTTTATCAAATTTACCACGGATGTTCTTTTTAGGTATTAATACTAAACAGACGACGGTTATCAAACCAATCGTGACCGAAGACCATCCGCGTAATTTCAGGAAACCCAACTGGGCCCTTGAGCGGATTACAATCTTCTGTTTGGTTTGGTTCATTCTGGAACTCTCAGCTCGCGTTGTGTTCGCTCCAGACAAGTTTGCGTTCCTGCGTCGACCATTGACAGTCTTGGAATTTGTCTCCGTGGGTGGACTTTTGGTTGTTGCGCTTGAACCAATATACGCCCCTAGCGGAAAGTATGTGACAAACGAGGCAGACGTTGTGTTCGGTATTTTCCACGTATTTAGAGTTTTCCCCATCTTTCGCATCCTTGGCAAAAACAAAGGCGCAGTCGTCATGGCGTACACTTTCAGGACAAGTATTAATGAGTTTGGACTGATGAGTATCTTCATTTTTATGTCTGTCCTCCTATTCGGCACTGCAATTTATTTTATTGAAGACCAAAAAACATTCACAAGCATACCCATGTGTTTTTGGTGGGCTTTGATTACCATTACAACCATTGGTTATGGAGACCTGATTCCCAAGACTGCGTCGGGCTATGTTGTCGGCTCCCTCTGCGCCATATGTGGTGTACTTGTCATTGCGTTCACTGTGCCAATCGTGGTTGGTAATTTTGTTCTGTTTTACCGACACGTCAAGTCTCGTTCAGACAACAAAGATAGCCTAGCTTCAGGGAAAAAACTCGAATTGTCGGAAGAGGAAAGGCGACAGTTGTCAGAACGCAATGTAAGAAATTTCCGTATGTACAGATTTGCAGGAAGTACAAAGTTGGTTATTGACAGCAACAAAATGATGACAGACCGATTTGAAAGCGATTCGAATCTAGTATACATAGTTTGAGTCATGGAAATGCCACTCTCATCTGTAGCGTTATGACCAACAGACTTAAAATGATAGCTTTGCTTTACGATACCTCATGGGATGATCATCATTACATTGAAGTGGGAACACAATGGCTTGGGAATACCCACGTGACTTCATTTTGGCTTGCTAAGAGTATTTCGAGGATATCTCTGCATTATCGAGAATTCCGAGCTTCGAAAAAATTTTCATTCATCAACATGTGAATCTACTGTACGTGTTATCCGTGAAATGTGGCCTTCAGTCAACGGCAATTCTCCAGGGTAGCGTTCCGTAAACAAAGTTTCCTCAGTGCAAGAAAAGCGACATCACGCAAGATCACGCATAAAGTAACAAAACGGTATCGGTCGGTGAAGATGTGATGTTGAATTATGGGATTGAAGTCATTGTTTCCGATTCATCGGGAGTTTTCGTCGTAAGTGTAAACTAATTACTTATAGGTCTACGGAACGCCGCCCAGTTTGAAAGTTGCATGACTTCTGCGCATGAGCATATGACGATTTTACCTCCGAAAGGAAATTTGAAGCTATTGAAATGCCCGAGATGTCCATAATAGGCCGTAGGCCGTACTTCCTCAGTGTCTTTTCATCCTGCAACTATTTGAGAAGGGAAATACAATATTTTTTAGAAACACACTGTCAGAATATAGTCTGACAGTATTTTTAGTTGAATTGTTTTGTTTTGTTTTGTTATTCTGTATAATTGGCATGACCCCTGAGTTAAGTACAATTATGATGTAATTCGTTTACTACAGAATAGTATGGAACTTTCTAGTAGACTGAGTTTAGTAGTGATCATGTAATTTGTTTACTGCAGTATAGTGTGGAACTTTCTAGAAGACTCTGGCATGACTGATGATTAATGCAGTCTGGAATATTCTAAAGACTAGAACATGTTTGTAGAATGGTTGGGTAGATTCAGGAAAGTTCTAGAATGTGCTTGAATGGGGCTATTTGGAAAATCTACAACAACTAGAGGGCGTGCGTGTACTAGTGGTGATAGATTAACAGCCTCGATTTCGCGAGCCCTTTAAATACATGGTGAAATGGCTTGCACCCCTGCCAACTGAATCTGAGATTGCCGTAAAAAGGGTGCTTCTATGAGAGGAAGTAAGCACGACCTCATACAAAGGTAAGGTTTGTGATTATTTTAAAGATTATTCCATGATCATTCTACCGATGCCTGTTAACTGAGGCACTCGCCGATGTCGACTTCGCGGCAGTCAGTCGCCAGCCAGAGTCTGGTTAAGGTAGGTGGATACACAAAAAAAATTAATTTTGACTGTTTTTTTTACATTTTTATGTCATCCTAATCTTTAACTCTTGATGCACAGTATACTGAAGAAAAATAAAATCATTCTGAAAATCCAAAGTTGTTTTTTTAGCTATATTTGACCAAGCCTCAGTAAGTCATATGGCTTGAGTGCTAACCAGCTCAGTGATTGACAACTGGGGCGGAGCTTATATACAAGGACACTGGCTCTAATCTAACCCTGTCAACAAGCATTGCGTAACCGGGCAATCGAGAGTGATGTACCAGCTGATATTGGTGTTGTAGCAAGACCAAAAATAAAACAATTGTATTTTTGACCATGTGAAGGTTGGTAGTGAAATGGTGAACTAGCTCCTGTTCCGAGCCTGAGCCTGTTTGTCTATCTGCAAAAAAATTAAGTTGAGTACGCCAAGCACTACCGACGCCATCATTGCACTCAGCTTGAGGAGTCCGTGCAGAAATTGTGCATATATAAGAGAAGTCGGTAATATAAGGTCAGGTGTCTTGCGAGTGGACGCTAAGTGTCGACGTGGGTGGTGTTGCACGATTCGGTGAGAGTGCATGCACGCGCTGTGAAGACAAGCCGCGCGCGCGACACATGGACAACTACATGCCGTCACAGTAGAGTCTTCGCAGATAAACCGTGCTTCTGTGCTGGGAACGCGCCGTGGAGAAACTAGGCTGTCAAACCCAGAGGATTTTTAACTTGCCACTGCCCGTAACCCAAAGAATTAAAGAAATGACCCAGTGTTCAACATAACAAAAATTTTTCTAGTGCATAGATTCAAACGTAACAATGAATTAAAACTCATGATATTATACGGTTTTACAGGAATGCAATATACGAAACTTTAGTAACTTGAGAATCTCACCCAAGCGGCGCTATTTGAGCAGAAAGTGATATTTTCTTATCCCAAAGTCCATTCGGTACAGGCACGTAAAAATGTTGAACCATTACTATGAAAGTAGTCATTCTTTATCCTCGTCGCCAACATTGTTATGTAGGCAGTAACGCGGCGATTTGATATAACTAATATATTGGTTGATGATAATATTGGAATACTAACAAATAGGTCTGTGTCAGAGAGTCTTTTACAAACTGAGTGGAGAGTTCAGATGAATCGTATAAACAATCAACACATGGTTTTAATGTGTGGTCGGCACACCAGTACAGCAGACAATAGATCAACGCTAAGCTCCGCCCAAGTGACAGCCATATTTGTTTTGGTCGTCTGTCGTTCTTCACAAGTTCGAAAAAATGATTAAAATTACGCTGTAAACAAAAAGGTATGTCACATTTTCTAAACATGAAGTAAATATCAGCTTTATTTCTAGTACTTCAACAAAAATTGGAACATAAGGACCATGCATTCTGAACGAAATTTGATCTCAAGTGGCAATCGATGACCGCTTAACTTCAAAGCCGTTTTTCTCGGCTCGTGATTTCAGGATAGTGACAAGATTCTCGGGCCTATTTTTCCACAACACGTGGGTCAATTTTTACGAAAGGTGCAAATTTGAAATCCTCTAGGACTGAAGTAAAATCGCGTGCCAGGGTTTTTTGATAAATGAACCAGATTTTTAATTATTACATGGAAAGTGACCAAATGACAAAAAGTGGCGTGCTTGCCCCAACTCACACACAAAAAATGCCACAAAATCAAGATCATAATGATTTTGTACATATTTTAAGTATGGATAAGTAGAATATTGCGTAATGAAACAGTTGATGATGATCCCTGTGCATTTAAAAAAAAAATTCGAGGTAAAATACGATTTTTTAAAAAAACGAACTACAAAAAAAACTTTTTTTTCGATTTTTGTCACTTTCAGAGTCATGTCTAACTAGTTAAAACTCCCTTTTTACTCATTTTAGTTAGGAACCTGGAGATTTGATCAGTGTATACACCTACCTTAATCTTTGTATGTTGTGATATGTGATACGATACTTGAAGTAGCAATCGGGATCTTTTCGTACATCAAAGCATTATTGTTGTTTGGAATGATTTCTAAAAGTTTATCAGTGACAGTTACATCAATCAATGCTGAATGTTTATGCTGTCAACTCGATACAGGTTAATGAAGATTATAATCCAATCCCAATGGCAAAGGGTACGTGAGTGATAAATATCCATTGCATTAGACTATTTGTTTACTCCCTATCATATGTTTTCTGGAAATCTATTACACGTTGAAATGGAAATCAATCACGTCAGTTTTCATGTAACCTTTGGCTTTTAGGTTTGAAGGCTTGTACCGTGCAGAGGAGATATGCATCGCTTCTGCACCGTCCCTGAATGGACAAAAATTGTTTTTTAGCACTTGACTGCAGCTAACCAACAAGATCTTCCCATCCAGTGCAGATCTGTTGTCAAAGCCTACTTTCAATATTGGAGACAACGAACAAAGCCTTTGAAAAGGAACAGCTATTTTTAGAGTCATTTTTTTAAATTACTTATTCAGGTCCCAAGGGGGGATTGGCATGGGGGGTTGTAATATTTGGTACAACTGAATGTGTGGAAATAACAGGTAATACATGTTTTGGGGAAAAAAGCATGGTGAGGTAATTCTTAACATTCACGAAGTCCCTTCAAGTTGATTTCATGAAACTGTTTTGCTACTTGTATCATTTGTAAAACCACGAAAATATACTACATTTACCGAATTCACAGTGACTGAATAGTCTTAACTCATGCCTTGAAATGTTGCAAGTCGTTATAAAATCAAATGACTGCCA
>NMRA01000411.1:392251-409052 GCA_002633005.1 Phoronis australis | reverse complement strand
CGTCCGTCGGTTTCAGTGAGATTGTGATTTCAACCAGGAATTCGGTGGCCACGAACTCTTTCCCTTCTGGTGTCGTCGCGACTACTTTGCCTTCCGTTGAGGCCATACTGTTGGGTGTGACTGTGGCGGGTGCTAATTCTGTAGTGCTGATGGTGGTGGTGATGGTAGGTGATGTTGCCGCAGCAGCAGTGCTAGGTGTGACTGTGGCTTGCAATGGTGTTGCAGTGTTGGTAGATGATGTTGCCATTGCGGCAGTGATGGGTGTGACTGTGGCTTCTGACGAAGTTGCAGTGTTAGTAGGTGATGTTACCGTTGAAGCAGTGTTGGGTGTTAGTGTGCCATGTGTTGATGTTGCGGTAAAGAAAAGTGACATTGCCGTTGCAACAGTGTTGGGTGTGACTGTGCCTTGTGCTGATGTTGTAGTGTTTGTAGGTGATGTTGCCACTACAGCAGTGGTGGATGTTACTGTGCCATGTGCTGACGTTGACGTGCTGAAATATGATGTTGCCGTTGCAGCAGTGTTGGGTGTTACAGTGCCTTGGGCTGATATTGTAGTGTTTGTAGATGATGTTATCGTTGCGGCAGTGTTGGGTGTGACTATGGCTTGTGCTGATGTTGTAGTGATGTTGCTGCCACAGAAGTGTTGGATGTTACTGTGCCATGTGCTGACGTTGACGTGCTGAAATGTGATGTTGCCGTTGCAGCAGTGTTGGGTGTTACCGTGCCTTGTGCTGATGTTGTAGCGTTGGCAAGTGATGTTGTTGTTGAAGCAGTGTTGGGTGTGACTGTACCTTGTGCTGATGTAGTAGTGTTTGTAGATGTCACCTTCTGCTGGTAATCTGACTGTGGACTGCAGTCAACATGTTTAGTTGCTTTATAGTCAGAGGAGCTGTGATCAATGGTTAGGATCCAAAGTCTTGTAATGTTTGTGTTACTGTACACACCCTTTTGATTATCTAATTATAAGTAACTCGAGTACAAGTGTGTTTTCCAGGATGTCTGTGTGGTGATGTGGGTCAAGCCTTGAATTTCCATGCAATCAGTGCACATCCAAATACATTTGACATTAAAAGCAACTGTTATTTCACCGTTTGTCACAAAACTATAAGTTTTAGGTCACTTGCTGTTATGAAATTGGTCTCAAATTATTACTTTGTCAAAGTAGATCTGATTTCTGAAAAGAATGGAAAGTTCGTTATTACTTTATACCAGGCTTATTATACAAGTTGATTATAACTCAGTAGGGCTGTAACTTTTGACAGTGACCTCTTGTGGAGGAGATTGAACTTAACCCTATCGTGTTTCTATTTACAGCAAAATCACCATATGGTGAAGACCACATTAAATTGAGAAATTCCACTTATTTTGAGTGCATGTACAAAAATGACCATAACTTTACTATTTGACAAGATATTAACTTGATTTTTGGAACATATACCCAACATATGATGGTGTTCATGTAGCTGTTGACTTTATGAGCGAAACTCATCAAATTATCAGGTAAATGCAGGTAAAGGTAGCAAATAATGTGCTTGTCAATTAAATTACGCCATTTCCATCCAAAATATTACTGTTTTTATTGCTTAGACAATAAAATAATTAATTCACAATGTTCTTCAATTCATTCTAAGAAGTCAGGTAAGTATTCACCGCATTACCAAGACAATATGTTAGATAACAACAAGCAGGTAACAACCAAGTCAACCGGCAGAAAGATGAACACAATGTACAAACCCAAAATCTAAGGATAATTTGGCTTGCAATAACAGTTAAGACCAAAAACATACTCAGCAAAATGTTAAACAACAGTCACAGGTTACCATTTAACCATTACCTGAAGGTAATGAGCCACAACAAACAATAAGGTATAGGTAAGTACAGGTAAGACTCATATTCCGAATTCACGACATTTCGAATTGTATGTAATGCATGAAATAAACTTTTACTGTCTTAGAAAATGTTACTTTTATTATTGGCTACTACTTCATACCCATCATGATCCCAATAAAGAAAAAAAAACTTTATTTCATCAGGGCATGTTGGCTGCCATTTTGTTTTCCAGTGATGTTGCAAAATTCTGCTGGCCAAAAAGATTCGTTCCCTGAGACACCATTTCAAAAATAATATCTGGCAAAGCAGTTTGAAACAGTGAACAGGTTTGGCTGAAGGTTATAAGTCATGATTAACACCGGTTATTTCAGTAAATCCCATTAAATTATTATTGCACAAGTCCCGAGACCAATCGGCACCAAGTGCTGCTAATACTGGATCGGCAACATCGGCGATTTCATCATCGCTCTTATCCCCAGTCGACGAAACATCGTAGAAATTAGCTTCAGATTTATTTTTGACAACAAGTCCTTCACAAATTCGAAGAAATTCGGCTACTTGTGCATTCGTAAAACCGCCAAAACTAGCGTCACTGTCACTGGTATAGGCGTTGTTTTCACCGGAAGCCACGAGACATTTAAATTTTCGGAAACAAGNTATGTTAGATAACAACAAGCAGGTAACAACCAAGTCAACCGGCAGAAAGATGAACACAATGTACAAGCCCAAAATCTAAGGATAATTTGGCTTGCAATAACAGTTAAGACCAAAAACATACTCAGCAAAATGTTAAACAACAGTCACAGGTTACCATTTAACCATTACCTGAAGGTAATGAGCCACAACAAACAATTAGGTATAGGTAAGTACAGGTAAGACTCATATTCCGAATTCACATTTCGAATTGTATGTAATGCATGAAATAAACTTTTACTGTCTTAGAAAATGTTACTTTTATTATTGGCTACTACTTCATACCCATCATGATCCCAATAAAGAAAAAAAAAACTTTATTTCATCAGGGCAAGTTGGCTGCCATTTTGTTTTCCAGTGATGTTGCAAAATTCTGCTGGCCAAAAAGATTCGTTCCCTGAGACACCATTTCAAAAATAATATCTGGCAAATCAGTTTGAAACAGTGAACAGGTTTGGCTGAAGGTTATAAGTCATGATTAACACCGGTTATTTCAGTAAATCCCATTAAATTATTATTGTACAAGTCCCGAGACCAATCGGCACCAAGTGCTGCTAATACTGGATCGGCAACATCGGCGATTTCATCATCGCTCTGATCCCCAGTCGACGAAACATCGTAGATATTAGCTTCAGATTTATTTTTGACAACAAGTCCTTCACAAATTCGAAGAAATTCGGCTACTTGTGCATTCGTAAAACCGCCGAAACTAGCGTCACTGTCACTGGTATAGGCGTTGTTTTCACCGGAAGCCACGAGACATCTAAATTTTCGGAAACAAGTTCAAAAATTACCCGAAAATTACCTCAAAAAACTTCAGATTCAATTGTCAGACATCGTGAAATGTGGTAGGACGAACAGACGGATGTTTACAACGGAAATAACGTTCAGACTCGAGAATATGCGTGAATAGACTGGAACTGTATTTATGAAGGTAAGGTTGGCCGGTTTGAGCCGGGTTGGTTGCATACGGCAGCGGCCGGGTTTGGCCGGGTTCGTTTCGAAAGGGTTAAGGGAGTTAAGTTTGGCTTTTGGACATAGCTGTTATTGCTCTTTGAATGCGGGAATTCAGCTTTTGTTAGTTTACTGCAGAGCTAGTGGATTTGATTCTACGCAGTTTCCTTTCCTTCGAGAATGTCCCTTTAAATGAGACCTCGGGTGGTATATTAGTTCAGCGTTGAGTGCAAACAACCATACTTCTTTGGGGCATTCTGAATTACATTCATAGCTAGAGATCAGACTAGAAATGTAAAATCCTGTGACTAGAAACCTCAAACTGCTGACATCAGCATTATTTGGTGAACTTTTGAAGTTTCTCAACTCGGCCATAAATGCATTTTCAATGAACTACTGAGTGAGAACTGTTTATAAGGAAACAGTAAGTCATGAAATAAAAGAACTTTCTTCTGAAAATCTGAAATGAAAATTGTAAGTAATGTATGAGAAACGGATTCCAAATTTTCTGAGGCCCGTTTTCAAATTCTGTCAAAAGACCGCTATCAGCTAGAACTCTGCGAAGTGAAAACTTGATAAAATGGATGTCACCGTGCCACATTTTGCTTGATTTCACCCAAAAACAGTTGGCCTAGACTTCAACATTCTCACAATATATGTTGTGTATGAATTTCATGTCGGAGAAAGAAAAAACAATTTACAATAATGTAACCTACTTGGACAAATCTCATTTCACCAAGTAAAGATTAAAAATATAAGAATGGTCTTATAGACAAACCACTTATCTTTGTGATGATGTGGCTAATAAGGATTTAAAGTTATAATTTGTTGTGATGGTATTAATGTTAAGTAGTGGTGCGCCTGTTTGTAACAAATATAATCTGACTCAAAAGTGATGTGACACCAAGCTGGGACCAGCTGGACCTGTCACACTGGGCCGGGCTCAGGATAATGAAAGCCATTGCTAGGTAGTGTTCCATACATAGAGCATCATGTTTCAGAAGATCTTGTAGGACTTTCCAGTCACCCCCGGTTGATTTGGAGTGGGATGCTGTATTTTGATTTTTTGACGTACCTTAGCTAAATATTCACAAGCAAATTTTATGTTACGGTTATGTCCTTTGGAAGACATTACAGACAATATAGTGGTTTGAGAGAAACAGCTTGGGTCATCCCATAGGTGTTGTTACCATTTGAATTGCCAATTGTAATCTGATATCACCTTCTAATGGATTGACTAATAGCTTGTTAGAGCTGCAATAAACAACTTCTGTTGTGGCAGGTGTACACTAGTCTATAGACTACAGTAAACCTAATGGTAGCTTAGGTAATACCACTCAGGACAATGTCTTGAAGACTTTCTATGCACTCACATAATATGTGGGGCATATTGTCATCATCTTCTTCATATGTCTAATATGAGCTGCCCTATCTATGAAATCCAAGATAGAAATTTCTCTGAAGCACAGTGTAGGATTTTCGTGTAATTTGTAAACACAGCTTAAGTCTTGAGTAACTGATTCCAATAAATTACTATTGTTACTTGTTTGCACCATCTTCGACATTTACCAACATTAGGTTGTTAAAGGATTGTTATGGTTGGTGTCTTTCTGTAACGATCATGGTTTGCAGTTGTCAGCATAACATGCAAAAATGAAAAAAAGTGTATGCTGATACCACAAGGAGCAAATGTTTGATGCACGCCCAGAAATACCTTGGCATGTTTGTGAAATTGGAGTGAGGAAAGGAAATAGCAAATGGTGTGGAAAAGCACACAAATGTCCTGTAATACGTTCATATTGTGCATGTCAAAAAGCGGGACATTCTGATGTGGCAGGATTGGAACAATAACACTCCACATGGACTTCGGGACGTCCAGATCCGACTACTGTTATTTTACCTTAATATACCTTTCTCTCTGCCATTTTGGGGTTGGAGGGGTAACTAGTTGACATATTGTCTTAGAATTTTACAGATAGTAGTAAATCGTCAGTATTGTTCACATACCAATAGGTCACATTACGGCGTTTTCCTGTTGATCCCAACTTGTTCGATTCTATAGCCCAACAATAAGTTGGGAGGGAGGATGACCCCTGTAGCCAATATCTTACACAAATCTGATTAATTAGGACCAGCGCTCTTTTATTTGATAATTGCTGTAATCTCCAATAAGATCGTATCTAGCCTGACTGGGCTGTGCTGTTAAAAGTAAAAGTTAAGTTATAATATATTTCAACATAAACCAATAGCATTTCTGAATTTCTCGTCAAATGCTGATCATGTTTAGTTTTTGAATCACTAAAATCGCCCAACTACAACCGAAGTTACGACAATCTATTCTTTCCGAACGTACCAATTCACTCTGGGTTTGACTGTGTTCACACATGGTCTGTAATAATCCTGGTAGATAACTGGCCTGCCTGTTGTCATACCAGACAAAAGACTGTGCTTGGCAGTTAACAAAGGGGCTAGATGTTATCACATGCTCACAACCCTCTACGTCTGGTAAAGTCACTGAACGGGAGAACACCGTAATGACTTGAAATTGAAATGCAAGGTCTGAAACCCTACTCTTAATCATACAGCTGTCCCAGTTGGTTTGTGTAGGAAAACAGCTTAATGTAGGGCGTATGGTCTGGCTGAGAAGATGGTTGTTTTATTACCCCCTATGAGTTTTGAATAGCCAAGCCCCAATGGCAAATGCCGGGTTTTCCGTAGGTAAGCTCACCCGATGAAACGCCCATGCACATTTATTCGGAAAATTATGCCGAATAAACACCCGTGGCCGTATATTTGGTGTAACAACTTCTGATAGTACGGCGTTTATTCGGAAAATTTCCTTTAAATGCCCACTAACCGTCAACTTTTAGTCAAAAATTCAGTTTTGTGGAGCATTTATCATTTATAAAAACGAACAAAGTGCTGGCGAACTATGCATTTATTAACGTAAAATTTAAAACACATTTTTAAGTAAAAAATATCAGGAAACCTATGACTTTTCGTTAAAACGCCCCTTCTTCCGGGCGTTTATTTGGTGTTACCAAAACGTCTGAAATTTTTCATTTTCCGAATACACGCCCATGGGCTTATCTACGGAAAATCTCGATACCATTAATCCCTGTTATATTACTCCGGCATACAAGTTGATACGTATTTCTATGAAGACGAAGACGGCACCTGTTAGTTTCAACACAGCTCCGGTACGCACGTCACACATCGTGCACCGTTTTAGTGCTCCTTGTTGTTAACCACCGTGTAATCTGCCTAACGGTAAGGAGCACCAAAATTTGACGAAGGTGTTTTGTTAATGGAAACCTGGCTGATGACTCTTTGGATAGATATGACTTATGGTAAAGTGTTAGCAAATTAGAACATAATATGGCGGAACAAGGAAATTTTACGTTATTGAAACTGTCAACAAGAATAAACAAAGACAATTTTGCTTATTGTTTGAAAAAACATTATATAGTACGGGTGACACCAACAAACACACCATGAAATTTTGTGCGTTTTTGGCAGTACAGTGGGCATTAGAAATATAAAAAATGTCAATTATGGCCATTATTTTTGTTCAAATTTGAGGAAACTTTACAGTATCTTATTGCCACGCTCCCTAGTTGAAGTTTTTAGTGTGTTTGTGTTGGCCTCAAAACACTAAGCTGGATGAAGGTTCTTAAAATTTGGCAGACAGTGAAATTTTGTCCAAGAGGACGCAGGACTTTCTCACCCAAAAAATCCCCCCTCGGAAGATACAGGCATCTTTCCCCTCAGGCAAACGAGGCCCTGTAAAACGGCTTCTTCATTTGTCAAATCCCTCAGAAGTCATCATTAATACTGAACGTCTGTNCTTTGAAAAATGGGAAAACGCCACTTTTTGCAATTGTCTTTGTGCGAAATAAGTGGAGACTTTTACTGTATTGTTACCAGCACTACAATTGAGATCAAGCTCACTCTTGGAACCTAGAGTCTGGTCACATGTGATTTATCTCATATTCATTGAATCTGAGTCGAGTGCAATACGGCCATGTAATATTGTTTTACGTATTCACCTCCCGCACTACTTCAACAGTGACCGTTGACATGGAAAGTTTAAAAGATAGGTCAATGTCGACTCAACGTTGTTAGCCATTTCAATGATCAAACTTTCCGAAAATAGTTTAAAGTAATTCAATTGCAGTAGTGTAAATAACATTCGCCATGCTGCAACTCAATAGCAAATGTTATTTAACTATTGTCAGCAAATGTTAAAGTTCAATGCTCAATTACCGTTGTTTTCATCTTTGCTATCTCTTTTCAATTAAGAAATCATTACATTTAAAACCTTTTCTTTTATTAGAGAAAACTTGTAACCCAACACGCAAGTATTATTACATGTAAGATGTGATCCGCCATGTGAACAGTCTGGGTGACTGCCAAAAAATGAAAGAAACTTGGGACTTTGAAGCATATTGGATAAATACAAAACGTACCTCGATTAGCGTAGATGGAGTAATATCCCACTCGACATTATTCTGCGAATTGACCTCGACCTTCGGTCTCGTAGGATATTACTTCATGAACGCCACTCTCGGTACGTTTTGTATCATGTCTCAGGTTGTTGTGACTTTCCACAGTTGTTCAAAACTTTGTCTGATGGCGACTCTGGTACAAACTTTGAACATGGAAAACCATTTTATTTGCGGCTGTATATGTAGCATGAAAAAATGATGAAACGAAAATTCACTTGTAGGCCAATGTTTCCGAAATTCAGGTGAGATTTATCTTGTGAATAGTTTTGGCCTTGACCTTTCTACAATTTCCAGGTGACCCCTTTATTGTCTGGAAGTTCACACCTAAAAATCAGGATCATAGTCAAGCCCTCACACGCGGAAATAGGATTCTGGATTCAGTGGAGACAACGTTGATGGGCCAAGCTCGGGTGGATGGGGACTTAGAGTACACATCTAACCTTACGCTCATCAACGTGAACTGGCAGATTCATGATGGCGTCTACGAATGCTCAAACTTGGACGGTAGAAGTGCTGCTCATGCCACTGAAGTGCAAGTGAAAGGTGAGATCAAATGTTAAGATGTTAAGTGGCAGATCTACGTTTTTAGAGGCCTGAAGCCGGACTCTTCTTCGACTAAAGTATTAAGTGACCCTAAATTTCCAAAAAAACTATTCATACAATCAATGAAAGTTTCAAAATTTGACTGTAGATAAGTTGTGTTCATGGTCTATGTCTGCGATGGACAGTTGCTTGTATGTCTGTTTTACTATTGTCTAACCTAACAATGTATACTTTTCATGAACTATTCAAGTATGCTACATAAAAACTTTTTGAAATGGAGATGTAAAAAATTTTTGCATCGATCTCCCTATGTTTACTACCATGTTGATGATGGGTAATTCCGTGCCTGATTACCGAAGTCTTCAGAGAACAACACCATCAGCTGAAGCTGTATGGTTTGTACGACAATGGCAGCTTTTCTAGTAACTTAAGGTTAGCGGATTGACCAGTGAAGGTCTCAGCGAGTGAGTTTCGATGACAAGGTTGTGTTCTGTCTGCACAAGGAACTGTAGATGGTCAGGGCTTGGAATTATCCACGGAAACGCGTATTTCCGCTTTTTTCAAATGTTCTGTCCGCGTATTTTATTATATTTCTGCGTAAAAAAATCGGATTTGATATAAAATTTCCGCGGCAAGTTTCTTTCTTACCGCGGCGTTGCCGACAACTTTCACCTCGGAAAGCGGAAGTTGCTCTTTTTGTTTTGGAGGAATGTAAATTGTCATCATTGCCGGGGCACCTGGGATAGTGTGGTTTTCTTCAATGGCGTTTCGTGAGATTGTAAATCGCGGTGACAAATACTACAACTCTGCAGCCAAAAATGTGTGGAGGTGGGATTGGACGGACTAGCTAATAAGAGGCAGACTCACGCTTCTGGAGGTGGTACCTTCTCCCAATGTTTAAAGGTCCACATCGACAAAAATTCCCATATTTTTAAGTTATACCTTAAAAAGAATTTTTGTAGGATTTTTGTATCGTTTTATGTAGCCAAAAAATGAGGATTTTATGATGGACAATGGCACCCTTTTACAGGTTCAGATTTAAATTAAAAATTGTCCAGATGAGCACGAGCTGTTTTGCAACATCTTGTGGCTCTTTTTCATTGCCCATCTTACCAGAGATAATCATTTTTATGTTACTTATCTGTATTCACTATATTTACTTGTAATTGTATTAGTCGTAATATGTGACCTTATATCGCCTACCTCGGTGTCCTTTTCATCTCTGGTAACGACCTCGCAACGTACATGTCATTTATCTATTATTCGGGACACATGTCGATCATAAAAGTTAAAAATGTCCGTCCGTTTTACGAAGGTCACTATGTGGATTTTTAAAACTTTACATTCAATTATTCCACATGCTGTTTTTTCCTTCAGTCGACGTGTGATTCGCTTGCATGGTTTTACTGTCACCGGTTTTCAAAAACTGGTGCCCTTGAATTTTCAGTAATGATATCTCTACTAAAGTTACATTATTATTAAACAGTAGTCTAAACTTCAACCTTTTTCTCAGTGAATTCCTCTTAAGCAATGTTAGTGAACTTTTATCTAATGTTTATAAATCTTGTTAATTCTGATTTTCATATCTGTACATGTTTTTGTTTTTAATATGTTCGTAATAGCACATCTAAATATTTGAATACTTACTACTTACGTGTATATAATTCTAGTACCGTACCGGGTTAACGGCCTAGGCGCTTAAATTGGGAAAACATTTGGCAGGGGGATGGGCGATGACCCAAGCAGTGGGCGCTTAAAACCAAAAATTGACCAAAAGTTGGGGATGGGCGATTACTCGAGAATTGGCGTTGACCCGCGAGTTTACGGTACTTTCATCTATGTACTGTCTACAACCCAGATATGCTTCGCGATTTCCGGGTTTGTCATTATTTACTTGTATTCTCTTTGTATTCTTCAATAAACATGCATCACCTTAAAAATTTTTTTTAGTTCCTCCATATGATCTTGAGGTTGTTCCAACTCAAGCCAGACTAGAGCCAGGGGACAGACTAGAGCTGAACTGTTCTGTGTTGGGTCGGCCCACACCCACAATCACGTGGACTCGTGAGGTAATCTGGGACTCATGAGGTAGCGTTGGCTACAGTGTTTCCCGACCATAAATCATAATTTTCTGTTTAATTTTTGTGCATCCATTATGAGCTTAAGGACTCAAGAGGGACTAGTTGTTGAGGACTGAGGGCCCATTGTCACCAGTTGTTAAACCTTCGTACCTAACTTCATCGCCAGTTATGCCATGATCGTCTTCTTTTGCGTTATTGTGAATTACACATTTGGCCTAAGGCAGGTGTGCCTCAAATTTAACTTAATTTTCCACTTGGCTGTTTCAAATAGATTTGGTTTGGGGTTTCGTCATAAGATGTTAACAAGACTCACTGGGTTAATAAAAGTTAATTTCCACTTCAACCTGATAGGTATAATCAGTTGAGTGAGTTTGACACGGCAGGCTTGGTTGATCATCACACTATCATTGAGTCTGAACTTGAAATTATGGTTTGTTTGTTAGAGTTTGAAGCTCGAATCTAGAGGTCATGCAGTACAAACTTGGACTAAACCATAATGTTGTGTTTTGATACAAAAGTAATAGACACTTGAGTTCACAAAGAAACAGGAAATGTCGAAAGTAATTTTGCGTTTGAGATTAGACCCCATGCTCTGGATTGTAAATGAAAGATCCATTGCTCTATGTATCTTTCAAAAAAACCTGCAGCTTCAAATTCCAGCAGAACTTTGGCCAAACTGTTTGCTAAGTTTCATCCTATTTGAAGAGTGTCTGCAGGGGGGAGCTGAGATTGTGACCGAAGATCCACTGTTCTATCTAGTACGTGTATTATAATTTCAGAAAATTAGGCAGAAACTGAATTCCACGTTCTAAGCACAACTTTGGCCACAATGTGTAAAATTATTTCACTGGTTGTTTGGCCATTCAAAGGGTGTCTGTAAATATTTATTTACATTTTGTTTTTAGGATGCTGCTTTACCGAGTGGTGAAGGGTCCATCGCAAACCCAGTTTTTTCTGTTGATAAAGTGACCAAACTCGATGGTGGAATCTATGCATGTCTTGCTTTCAACGGCTATGGTGCCACCGTTGGTGCAAAGGTTAAAGTTGAGGTGTCGTGTGAGTAGTAATTTCCTCATGAATCTCATGTGAATAGTTTTACATATTTGGTGTGGAAAACTTCAAAAACTGAAAATTGTCGTCTGCACCTCCGCCAACAATCCAGTTTATTAAGAGCAATATTTCTGTTGTTTCCTGTCATTTTCCTATCTGTTTATTGATTAGTAAATCGTCGCGGCTTCTCAAACTATTGCATTTCTAAGAATATCTGGTTTTGTTCTAGTTCCACCCGAGGTTTTTGCTCCTGAGACTTTGTTGTTCTCTGGACCGAAGAAAAGAGACGTGAACATGGTATGTGTGTTTGATGCCTACCCACGCGTGGACTTGCAATGGTTTGCTGATGGTGTTGATGTTTCCACACTGAGTCACATGTCTACAAAGAGGTATTGTTTCGCATATGTGGAGTAATCTTGCAGTTAGTTAAGCCACCTTTACACAAGAGACAGCTGACAAGGCACACCTAACAGCTGATCGGGTGCGAGTGTGTGTGTAAACATGACTGACGCGGAGCGGTCCGGCCAGTTTTTGACACCGGTTTGATAGATAGAGCAAGTTGCACTCGATCAGTTGCTCCAGTTTCAACTAAACGTCTAAACACAATTGGGTTAGGGCGGAAAGGGATCATCTTTCAGTGCGCTTGCTCAATAATGTATTTTCGGGTGATCAGCAGCTAGCTGGCATTACACGTGGTTTGGACATTGGCTATTGTTTATGTGAGCTTGCCCAGACAGTCTTGGTGTAAGTGACTCCTGCTGATAAAATTTATGATTTAATGTGGTGTTAATGCGACTTAAGTTGAGTAAGTCGCGCTGTGACAACTGACACGGTGACAACTGTCTCTCATGTAAAAATGGCTTCACATCAATTTGGGTAACAGTCATGTACAGAGGTCCTACAGTTATTCAGAGTACGCCTTAACTAAAGCCTTCAGCTAGATTGCTAGTGAAAATAGTTTGAACCTAGAATGGGAAAATCATGATTGTCAACATCAAACCATGTGCGATACACGTGTTCATTACCTATATAAGGTGGTTTTTTCATGGTGGGAGATGTGGTTTGGTGTTCGGTTCATTAGCTTTTGTCCATTATCACTCTAACTGAGTTCTTTCTGATCCAGTTTTGACCGTGTTGACATCAGCTGCGTTTATCAGACAATGCAGACTCCTGCATTATTTTTTAAATTTCATTTGAAGTCATTACTGATGTATATGTATATTATATAAATATGTACTTACTACTATCATGAGACAACTCTTACACTAACATTTGGAGTTTTGTTACCACAACGCCTAAGCGAGCCGCAAATTAATGCTCGTGCCTTCGGCGTGATACGGAAGAAAACCTATTCGCTAATTTCTCTTATAATGCATCGATTTTAAAAATTCCATAAATGATTACTGTGTTTTCCCGTTGATCGATTCTATAGCCCAACAGCAAGTTGGAAAGATGACCCCTAGTGGCTAACATCCTACACAACTGATTAACTCCATTCTGGCATCGATGGTTGGAGGGCCAGCTCTATCTCAAGCCACCACATGGGGGTGCTTGCCTAATTTACTATAAATACTGCTGACAGAGTATGACTCTTTTGCAGCGAGGTTGACAGTGACAAACTCAGTACAAAAGAAATCTTCAGCCTTGTGATAGAACTAGTACAGCAGGGTGACCTTGAGAAGAACTACACTTGTGTTGGCAAGAGCAGTATGGGAGAGGCTGCGGCGACAATCACTCTGAGGGGTTAGTATAGGCATGATGTTTGATGCCAACGGTGATAACCCAAGCACCAGCAATGGTGTCTTGTGCAAGGGAGTGTGTCAATGCCAGCAATGGTGTACCGGTGTCACTGATGGTGCTTGTTGCCTCTGATGGTGACTGATGCCAGTTGTGGTGCCTGGTGTCAGCAATGATTAGCCTAGTGCCAGCGATAATGTCTGGTGCTGGCAAATATTAATTGGTACAATCAATGGTGTTTCATGCCAACGGTGATGTTTTGCACCTGCGATGGTGGTTGTTGCCACCGATGTTTGTTGGTGCCAGTGATGGTGTCTGGAGCCAGCGATTTTACCTGGTGTCACTGATGGCATCTGGTGCCAGCAATGGTGGTTGTTGCCACTTTTGGTGCCTGATGCTACTGATGGTGTTTGGTACCAATGGTGATGTTTGGTGCCAGTGATAGTGTCTGGTGCCAGCGATGGTGGTTGTTCCCATGGTGATAACCCAAGCACCGGCAATGGTGTCTGGTGCAAGAGAGTGTGTCAGTTAATGCCAGCAATGGTGTACGATGCCACTGATGGTGTCTAGTGCTACTGATGGTGTCTAGTGCTACTGATGGTGNCAGCAATGGTGTCTTGTGCAAGGGAGTTTGTCAATGCCAGCAATGGTGTACCGTGTCACTGATGGTGCTTGTTGCCTCTGATGGTGACTGATGCCAGTTGTGGTGCCTGGTGTCAGCAATGATTAGCCTAGTGCCAGCGATAATGTCTGGTGCTGGCAAATATTAATTGGTACAATCAATGGTGTTTCATGCCAACGGTGATGTTTTGCACCTGCGATGGTGGTTGTTGCCACCGATGTTTGTTGGTGCCAGTGATGGTGTCTGGAGCCAGCGATTTTACCTGGTGTCACTGATGGCATCTGGTGCCAGCAATGGTGGTTGTTGCCACTTTTGGTGCCTGATGCTACTGATGGTGTTTGGTACCATTGGTGATGTTTGGTGCCAGTGATAGTGTCTGGTGCCAGCGATGGTGGTTGTTCCCATGGTGATAACCCAAGCACCAGCAATGGTGTCTGGTGCAAGAGAGTGTGTCAGTTAATGCCAGCAATGGTGTACGATGCCACTGATGGTGTCTAGTGCTACTGATGGTGTCTAGTGCTACTGATGGTGTCTGGTGCCACCGATGATGATTGGTGCCAACGATGACATCTGATATGCCAGCGTTGATTCCTGGTACCAGCGATGGTGTCTGCTCCCTGTGATTTTGCCTGCATGGTGTCACCGATGGTGCTGGGGCAAGCGATGGTGCCTGGTGCTAGGGATGGTGTCTGGTGCTAGCAAACATTTATTTGTACAATGTATGGTGATGTTTGGGGTAAAAATGATTCAGATCATTAAATTCATTTGTACCAATGAGATCAGTAAAACTTCTTTTAAAGTACCTCTCAATGTTGATAGTCATCACCAGATGAAAATTAATGTGTGTTGTTACAGTGCCATGCCATTCAAATATTGAATACTTTTGCTAACTCAGAATAACTTTGATTATGATCTTAAGTGTTCAGTTGAGGACTTAACCGTGGTCTAGTGGAGCTCTATTGTCAGCTGTCAGTAGACAACATCTGATTAATTTTTTGAGAATATGTTGCAATACAGAATGAAACAATTGAAAATTAAAAAATGGAAGTTTTAGCTTTAATTTTCGTCGTAAATAGATTTTTTGCTGTACTCCGTCATTCCAGCTACTTCTCTCCTCACGTGTACAGTAAAAGGCGCCGCCAGACATGCACAAGTTGGATTTTTAGTTCGCTCAGACTGTTGCACGGTTGTTCTAGTTTGTGGATTTAGTCTGTCAGTTATGTAAGTCGGGTTTTGCGTTACTCAGATAGATTCTCTCAGTATGTTTGGATCTATCTTGTACGAGTTTTAAAGTTTGTTTCACCATCTTCCTGCATCAACGCATCCTTCCTATTTTTCAGGTGTTCCAATGGTAGTTCAGATCGTCAGTCCCAAACTGGGTGTGTTTGGCAATAAATACACTATCCAATTTAACGCAACTTCTTACTCTCCACTGTACGAGTTCCAGCTCACCTTCACAATGGTGGAAGGGGTACGTATGCTATGTTGAGATGAACTGGATTTGATGCATTACTGCTGGTTAGCTTATATTCTTCGTTGCTGTGAACGTAAGTCGGTGTTTTGTTTTCCCCCCATTTTTGCCATTGGTTCTTCAAAGTCTTGTTTATTGTTCTGCAATCTATTCTGCTGTCTGCAGGCTGATTTGTATAAACACGTTGCCGGTAAGTATATTAAGAACTGCATGGTGCTATTTTCTTTCCGGGGTGCATTTTTGTAGTATGTGAACACCAATACACAAGTTCAAAAATCTCTGAAAGTTAATTTGCACTATTTTCAGATGTGCTGTGAAAGTATAGCTTATAGGTATTTGCACACTCGTGCCACGCGCGCACACGCACACACACACACACACACACACTCACTCACGCACACGCATATTTATACAAGTAAACAAGAGATATGAGAATGCGTTGGACTTGGCATGCATTGCAAGTAAATATTTCCAACCTCAAAGTCACCGAAATGGGACATTTTGAAGGACATATCAGTGTTGCACAGGTCTACTTGAGCTGAGTAACTATACATGTGCATTAGGAAACCGGGCCGTTCTTGTAGTTGGACAATGCTTATCTACATCAACCGGGAAAACCAGAGTCGCCGTCGCGTCTTGACATCTCAAAAGTTGGTCTAAGCTCCAATTGTGTTGTACAGGGCAAAAACTTAGAAGATTGTAACTGGTGTTCGCGTCGTGACATCACACAAAAAATGAGCCTGGCGATTAACAGAAGAAGGATTGATATCAATCCTCTAAAAACTTGGTATCATCTGGAGTACAGAGTAAATGAGAGTTTGTTGTCATGGAACCGAACGCGCAAATAAACCTTGTGTTAAAGTCCTTGCAAACTGCCCATGTGGTTCCAGTATCCGAAAATACTTACTACATAAATTCTTATTTTCCGCGACACCCTTTCTTTATAATCTTTTCGCCTTTCTTGCCAAAAGCGATTTTTTAACAGTATTTGACCCTTCTCTCTGAGCGTATGATTACCGGTTGTCATCGGTTATTTCCGTACCCACATTTCCGGCTCATCAGTTCAGGAACTTGTCCTGAACGCCGCCTTTTTTTCCTTGTAACTGAATGTGCTATGGCTTGCTCGAAAAGTCTTCATTATTTTGTTTTATTAGTAATAAATCGTGATTCGTTTGCATATGTAGTGTATTTATAGTTTGTAGTTAGTGGTCGTTGATTTTTTTGGAATGTTACGCGTACTTAGTATGTTAAAATAGCATTGGTGTTCCTTACGTAGGCGGGTCGAACCTAGGAACCAATATGGGTCGAACCA
>NMRA01000411.1:332772-391618 GCA_002633005.1 Phoronis australis | reverse complement strand
TGCTGGCTGGTAACAGTACAGGCACTGCTCCAGTCGCACTGACGGCGTTTTCTCAGCCTGGGTTCCTGAATGAATTGTACTTCCGGGTTCGCGGCAAGTTCAAAATGGCGGTGTTTCTTCGGGTGCGAATCGTGAGTGGCGCGTTCATTTAAACTGTTTTCGAGTACGGATTGTGTATTAGTTATGGGGTAGGTACTTCTTGGATCCTTATAACATCTTCTAACCATGTAATAAGGGTTAACAACGCGTGAGAGAAGGACTTTAAACATATGCTCGTTTAATGATTGCGTTATGAATAATTGTCCTAATTCTGCCCTTCATAGCCCTAACTCTGCACACTAGCTCAGCTGAAGTATTGTCTTTGTGACAGGCTGTGACGGTTTGTATAAAGCTATTGTTGCGCTTGTATCTGCTGTTGCCGCCTCATGAGGAAAATGTAACATATAAAAAGCAGCCATGAAGTGGCAGTGTGGTTAGCCTGCAGCCTTAACCTTACAATAATTTCAGAGAATCTGCAATTTTCCCGCAAACTTGGCCTTCCTTTTTTGTCATCCACCGTTTCAATTAGTAAGTACGACTGGCCGTCCCACACTGCTTATTTTGAATTTATCAGAATCTGTCTTTTCAAAGCCCATGATTCTCTCCCACCAGCCTGTCACTGTGCTCTTTGACAGACATAGTCCTGACGTCAAGACCAGTTTGATAGCATGTCTGGCTGTTTCAAGTCTTGCCGGGCCTTGTTTGAGGAGAATGACAGATCTGTCTGCATGTGAACACTGTCTACTCTTGTGGCTTGTTGCTCTTGTTGTAAACATTGGACAGTGGAGGAGTATGCTTTGCTGACTTGCAGATAAAATGCTCAACAATTTTTTTCTCTGTTGTTGACAAGGGTTTTTTGTCATGTCTGGTCGTCATGCCAGACGTCCCTGGGAAACGTCTGCTTGACTTGTAATATCTCTGCAGTTAATGAACTGATATTTATGAAATATCTCTGATTAATGAAGTGAAATTTATGAAAATCCTGTGATTATTGAACTGGTGTTTATGACATTTAGTAGGAAGTAGTTTGAAGACATGAATTTCAGTCATGTTGCAACAAATTGACATAATTATTAATAATCAATGTAAGTCAGTTTGTATTATTCATGTTGGGACAACTTCAGTGTCTGAAAATTTTGACAAAAACAATGGCTAAAATCACCATTTTTTGATTTTTCACATGCTCAGTGTATTGCCACAAATGTTCAAAAATTTCATCTTTAATGTGTAAATGGTGACAATGGTGCAATATAGAATTTTCAAATAATCAAGAAAAATTGTCTGGTTTACTCTTGGTGAATTTTTTGATAAAACGAAATTTTACAGTTCCCCTAATTACATTCTTATTCAATGAAACGTTACCGTTTCTGCTGCAATCCAATTCGCTACTCTCGAAAGCCCGTACCGTCGTAGTTTTTATGTCGTCTGCCCTTAAAACAAGTCACCACCATGATGTTGACACACTCAAGGTGCGGTCATACATTAGGTGCTGCATCCCATTATAATGACTGGCTTCTCTTGTTTCCGGATTAGGTAGCAAGGATGGGTTTTGGCGATAACCTGACTGGCAACATTCTGTCCCGCCATTTTAGATGAGGTGGACTATAAAAACTTCATTCGTTATTCAAAATTGAACTTTTTCACACTATTAGCTTGAGTGGCAAAAGTCGGTTAATTACAACAGAAGAAATGAATCTGCATTGCAACTGCTTTTCTTTTGTTAATGTGTCCCAACTTCTATTGTGTAATTGCCTTAAAGCATAGGCAGCTTGACTGGTCTACATCACCACTTACCAGAGTGAAATTTGACCGGGGGAGTGTATGGCTTTTTGTCAGGATTTATGAACATGAGATCTCGGCTGCTGTAACTATTTGTCATGTTGTCAAGTACTCTCATACTAGACCATTTATACGCTGCACAGTTAAACACATTACCTAGTCTCAAAATCGGACTTTCGGCATGGGTGCAGTCATGAAATAATGACTTGACGCGTGACAATTGGTCACTATTTTTGGTAAATTGGAAAAATGCCAAATAACGGTGACATTCAGATTTGAATCGTGCTGACTTGGAGCCAACATGCTAGGTTTCCAAAATATATTTTATTATCAATGAGTTATAATTAGCATTCAGCAAGTTTGTGTATTGGCTTTGCTTATCGGCAGTTCCATACAGAATCCACTAAAGGAGACTTGAGGAGCTGCATGAGGCTGGTTATCGAATGCATGACTTGTATGCTTTCTTCCCACAGTAATTCATGCTGGTCATATTTTCCAGCGAAACGTGACTGACCGCGAGTATGAAGTGATGATAGCCGCTGATGCTGACCAGATGGGGCCAGTCTATGAACAGGAGTACACCATCGAGGGCCTTCAGCCAGAGAGTACATACAAAGTGTACATGAGGGCCAGGAACATGTACGGCAATAGCTCTCTTAGCCAACCTTTCTGGTTTACCACAAATAAAGGTACGTAATCCATTTTGGTCATTTCTCCTTTGGTACATGATGACTAATGAACTTTCACGTGTAGGTAGATAGATGTCAGGGCTGCATTCCCTTGACGCAAGACACTCGTGAAAAGGCAAGATCACGCAAGTTTTTTTGCGCCTACGGAACAGACCTGTGATGCATATGAACAGAATTACTCACAAAACAAAAAATGACAGAGCAAATTAATCTTTCATGTTTTTTAAGTTGTAGGGTATTTTCCACGGTGACAGATTGAGACTGTCCAGTTGTTTAAGTTACTGGCATTGTGCGTCACAAGCGATATTTTGCGTTGCGACACGTGCTCGGATGACACATTTGTGATACGCTGGTCTTTCATTGGTTGCTGTGTTTTTTAGCCGGGGCAACAGCTCCCCCTAGTACAACTATGAAAACCACCACTATCATGCCGACAACAACACCTCTACCTATGAAAAGCACAAGTAAAGGTAAGACACTGTTGACTGCGTCATATAATCTCACTCAGTTTGATAGGAATATGTGATATGCAGCGGATCTGACGTGCCGCGGGAAAGGCCTGTAGTAACCACCTTGCAGTGTCCGAGACGTTAAGTGGCGTGGGTAAACGTAGTGATGGAACTTGGCGACGGATTTACCTGTTTTGTTCCTGGATGCTCGAATAACAACAAGAAATGGCGGCATCTTGAGTAAAAAATAGTATTGGTAGTCGAACCGAAGTGGTTCTGTGTTGTGATTCGATAATTGATATCTCAATTATAATCAATACGGTATTTACCGTGCAACAGGTTCGTGTTTGACGCCATTCGTGTTTGTATTTCTAGAGGTTTGCAAAAGTGCACATTTCATATTTTCTCCGTTTATCTTTGTTAATACAGTTAATACACTGCAGCCATTTTACTGGTTACTCGGGTCAATCCCAGCGTGCCACAGTTCAGCTGCTTCCTGATGTGCACTCTAGTTTTCTGCAAATAGCGTATTAACTGCTATGTTATTTTTGTTTAATATTTAGTTCAAATTGGGAGCTTAAGGCTATAATTCAAGTCAATTATGATTGGGCTTGATAGAAGACTGAGGTAAACTCCACGTGATGCTTGAAAGGACTGGGTGTTCTCAAGAAACATTCTTAGCTTGGGTTGTTCAATTGTGAATAAATTATTTGTTACCAAGGGCTAAAACTGGGCCATGTGATCGGGTTGTCAACTCAAAATAATCATTCATTGACTTTATTTTCGTTTTGGCTTAACATTTATTGTGGCTGCAGTATTTTTAACTTGCTTTAACATTTTAGGTTCTGCTTCACCATTAGAATATTAGAATTTAGTTGTATTTCGATTAACATTTAGCTGAGAAACACTAATTCACAGATTGCTTCTGATCAAGAGTGTTGTGTGGAAAGACGCAAAATGTCTGGGGTCCATGTTGTCAATGGTCGTAAATGCGATCAGAGCTAACATGTTCTTTAAAGTTTTACTGACAAACAATTCATTAACACTTGAATGGGAGCTACTATCATATTTACGTCAGCAGCAAATTGTTTTGCTTTTACAATGTCGCCTTCGCAGTAACATGCCTACGTCCTTTGAGGCGGGCCTCTAAACAAGTGGAACTGAAACCAGCTGTTGACTGGCATATGTAAATGTGTTTGCCCTGACTATTCAGACATGCTGGACCTTGCTACCACGACAGAACATCCGTGGGTTGACCAAACCGCCTCGGTCTATGAGTTAGAGACAGAGGCGGTGGATGATAAAACCGTTGGTGGTGGTGATGATGGTGGCAAGGGTGAGAAACTGGTGTTCTTAGACTGTTGCTGACTCCATCTTGTGCAGCGTCTTCGGTCTTGCAGCCAAACAGATCTTATTATTTCATTTTAGTTACTGTGTCGTATTAATTGCTTATGGGTGTATGGGTGGAGTTGGGAAGTGTCCTCATGAAGTAATATCAGTATCAAGTATCAATATGTGGCACAACATGGCTACATTTCTTAGCTACAGGTTAAGTAGGACCCCAAGAAAAATTCCAATTTTGGCCAGCTTCGGAACATCATAAATGGCCGATCGGATTCACATGAAACGATGTTACCCTTTGTACATTGTTCTCAAAAGGGGCGATCAAATAATGGGACTCGGTACATTTTACGAAAAAAAATCAAAAGTTGCATAAAACAAAGATGAAATGATAAATTAGAAAGCAGCGTTTTATAGATTTTATCTTGGAACATTTATATCAAACAAAAGTTGGTCATGTTATTGATACCATGGTTTTGCTATGAATGTACCTTTCTTTTTGGTTAATTTTATTACAAAGGCACGGTCACGCGACCCAATTAATGGCAGATTGGTATCAAGTCAAAAATCAAATTCTACATGCTTTCTTTCTACTTTCTAAAAATATATGCTCTTACTGANGTTGAAAACTACAGTTTTGCAGATATTCGGATAAATACACGGATAAGTTGATAATGTCCTACATATCCTTGACCAAACTGCGCAGCAAAGTTGTTGATTTGGTAAATTAGTTGTCCCACTAAAACAAACTGGCATTGACAATAATTAACTCATGTCTGCCTGTTGAAATGCCAAAAACCAGAAGTATTGATGCCTTATTGCTGTCAAAACTCTATTTCTGACCGGGCCCTTGTTGGTTACAGACTGGGAGGATTGTATGTGAGAATTATTAATTGTGAATTTTTGGTGAATATTAATACGACACAACAATGTAGATATTGTTCTCTTTGTGTCTTAGCAATGCTGTGCTTCCGGAATGTTCTGTCCCTGTCTTCACATAAACTGGATTCACACGAGTGTTTCAAAGCGTTTCAGATGGAATGTTAAGTTAAAACGTTTTAAATTCAATGTCTGAAAACAAAGCATTTTAGCTGAAACATTTTAACACACACATGCATAACTATTTTTTTCCTCTAAAGAGAAAATAGCACTGACACACACGTGCTGAATTATGCTGTATATCAGGCCAATACATGCACCTATAACAGTTTGTTTGTCAGTAACTGCCATTAGTCCGCTAAAAGTTTAGTGATATGAAATGTCCATGTCATACAAACAGAACTTATTGTTAACTAAAACAGTTTATCGAAGACGCTTCAACTAAATCATTCCAAATTTAAGCTCATGTGAATCCAACTATAGATCTCTCTGTGCTGGAGTGTCAGTTCATCATGCACGACTCAGACATTCAACACTATGTGTGCTTTCTTGTGCCTTTCGTTCATCCTGTCAGACTTTCAGCTAATTTTTGTGAAATTGCCCCTTCTGCGCGGTCAGTTATCTTTTATTTTTAGTTTTTGTGTGAAAATATACTTTCTTATTCATTGGCGCCTTTGGGATTTTGTAGAGTGGTTGTTGTTATTTGTTTTTTTTTTGCTTGTCAGCAATATTCGAAGCTGTAAGTTTCAGCCATTTCTTGGTGGCAGAGGTAATACCACCGATTTTCTTCGTTTAACTGCTTATCCTTGCCTACGTTTTGCAGATTCTTAAAATTTGTTGTTTTGTTTATGATAGTTGTAATGTATAAACAATGTTAGGGTGCGGCTTTAAAATCTCTTTTTTGGAATTCGAGGTGCTCTAGTTGAGTAACTTAGTGCTTAGTGTCTAGTTTGACAGACTTCAGCGTGATCTGAAAGGAGTTCATTGTTTGCATAATTGTGCGGCTGGTTTCGACTTCGCAAACTTGATTGAGGTTAGAAATTTTGTCTTGATCTAATTATCGTGGTGCAGTGTTTTAGCACAGTCATATGAAATATTTTTAAATCTTCCGTTAAAACCATTAAATGGAATAAAAGACAAAAGTGCATTTTTAAAAATAAAAAGCAAGAATGTACTACTTTGCTATTAAAAGATTTCATTGAATATTTGACCGTTTTGGATGCAGAACCTATTGAATTTATTTCTTTCAAACTCTGTAGAAAGTCAGCTGATGTTCAGGAAGCAATCATCACCATCAGTGACAAAAAAATAACACATTATTTTAAACTATACTTTTAAATTCTGGATCTTCAAATAACACCATTCATTATGAACGTAGAGGGTAAAATACTAAAATCCCGTGAAATACGCAATGTGCAACCCATTAGACAATTGCATGTGAGTGGCCCACGTCAGGTGGAAAATGCCGAAGCTACTGGGTTGAATCCTGCTGAGACAAATACATGCTGTTTATGCAATTTCAATATTTGATTTATGTTAGTAAAACATCTACAAAACTAATATATGGCACAACTATTACCATAGGCGGCGCATTATAGAGAGCTTGGGTGGGGTGGGGTTAAGAGGTGGCAAACGCGTAAAATTTGCAACGATCACTTATCAAGGGTCGCATTCAATTATACCCAAACGTGTATAACGTGTAAAAATATGACACGTGTAAAAAATACCATGCTCATGTGGCACGTGCAAAAGTTCCCATGCTCACTTGTCAAGCGTAGCATCCATTTGTACACAAACGTGGCAAACGTGTAAAAATTCCCACACTCGTGTGTGCAATTAATAACATCAAAGAATTTGCAACAAAAGATTTGACGGTTTTCAAATGTCCCAATACTGAGTCAGAGTGCAGTTGTGTCAGGAAAGCACTTTAATGTAGCATGGTTTTTTGGTGTGATACAGCTCTCACAGAAGTTTGCTGTTTACATATTCTGCTTGACAATGGCTTGATAAACTTCTCTTGCAATGGTTCTTTTAAACAGGTAACGTTGGATAGTTACAGAAAACGTTAGTGTAGAAATTGTTGAGTGTCCATGTAATATATGAAGTTAGCGTGGCAAAAGCTCCACGTTTGACACGCTTAGTATGTCAAACGTGGAGTATTGGAACATTTTCGCCATAAGCCACATTTTACACTTTTTTCCATGTTTTACACGTCATGTTTTGCATGTATGACACGCTTTACACGGTGCTTCAATACTCCACGTTTTCAGAGCATGTCAAACGAGGAAAATTCTCACCTGGGTACCTGATAACAAAACCATGATCCGAATGAAGTACATTTAATTTATTTAACAGGAAGATTTATTCCAATTTGAAGATTGTAATTTTGGCTTTATCTAATTTGGGACTATGAAAAATTAGTTATTTTGCTCAAGGTCAGAGCTTGCCCCAAATCCTCGAAATAGACAATTGTAAATTCAAGAATCACTGGATAGACGGCAAAGTTATCCACGCTGTCGATTGAAAACATAGTGTGTTTGAAATTTGAGAAGTATGAACACCAAAATCGCCCTTGTTCCAAATTCCAGAATCAAGAAAATTCAGTTTTGCGGGAGAATCTGTGTCCCAAATTCGAGAAGCCGCCTCAAATTAGGGAATTTTTACTGTACCACTACAGAGGTCTAAGGCAAAGGTTTGAACTTCCATAACTAAACATACTCAGACTGACCCTTTTATTTGTGTACACCTACTAGTTGTCTGTTGTTAAATTTGGAAAAGTTAAAAAAGATTAGGTGCTCACTTTCTAATGCATGGATATCTATAATTGGTGCCAGGCCTACATTTCGTAAGTTTGGGGAGATGATGCAATTCTTTGTAAGATATTGCCATACGTTCATTACAAACAAAGCATGTGATGTCACATGTATTACTTGCAAACAACTTGCGTTACGGACCTCAGGATGATGTGTAAAAATATTCATTGTTGGGCACGTACATCCAACGAGGCGCGTCATAATTACTTTCTGTCTGCTGCATGCCGGCATGTTAAACTTTTCTTTGGAAACTATTTTCATATTGAGTATATTTCACCATCTGATATTTTTTCATTGTTTAATATTATTTCAGTTATACTAGGATTGTTTCCCAGTGTGAATTTATTTAATGTGCCTATAGTACACTTGTAAAATTAAGTTTGTAAGTAAATGGAATACTGTAAACATTCAGGTTAACGCCATGGTCGCTTAGATTGGCAAGCCTGCAAATTGTTGTGTGGGTGCTTAAATTGTAAATTTCAAGTGAACACCTCTGATCCAAAGGTCAAGGTGACCATGAAAGTTGAGCCAGTGCTGTCGAAATATCACGTAGAGGTGCTAAGTATGCAATTTGGGAAATGAGAAAAGAACTATTGAGAAATACTCTTCAAAATTCTCGGACAGACCTGCCACGTGAAGGACATCAAAGTGGTGGTAAAAACGCTAAGTTTGATAAATCTAAGTGGATGCAAACTCCCACCTTTTCTGTGCAGTTCAAATTTTGTAACCTGAATACTTGATAAAAATTCGGGAACTACCGACAACCATAGATTA
This sequence comes from Phoronis australis, assembly GCA_002633005.1. Taxonomy (NCBI): domain Eukaryota; kingdom Metazoa; phylum Phoronida; family Phoronidae; genus Phoronis; species Phoronis australis. The sequence goes on along the minus strand of NMRA01000411.1, from coordinate 382,855 downwards.
ACGTTTTTGATTTTTGACCCAACTACATCCTGCTGGTCGAATGACCGTGCTGGAACAACATAGTGCAAATTTCACAAGTAAATAATCTTGTGGCAGAGGCGGTCTACAGGGGGGGGGGGTTTCAGGGGGTTCAAACCCCCACCCTCGGTACAGGATCAAAAATAAAAATTGAAAAAAATTTCGCCAGAAAAATAAAATCAGCTAAAAACCACAAAAAATCCTATACGGGAGGAGGTAGACCCTCTCCCGACCTTCCTTCCCCTCGGTGTTACGCGCTTCAGATTCGCTCGAATCCTAAATCTCCCCCTTGCTCAAAACATAGATCTGCCTCTGTGTGGCTTGTGTTGTTTACGTATTCATTAAGTAGTTTCGAATGAATCAGAAGCTTCACTTCAAGTTAGTGTGGACTCTCATCGTGTGATCTCATATCTTCACTCCGCACCGAATATGTGTGCCGTGTAGTAGAAAACATAGGTCAACCATAAAATGTGACATGATCCCAAGGTGCCTGTGCCTTGGGGGGTAAACAAGGCCAAGATTTGGTCTTGAAAGTGCGAGAAAAGACAAAGTTTCTTTTTAAAAATACAAATTTGTTCTAGATAGAATGAGGGTTCGGCTGATAGTAATCTTGGTAAGTGTCAATGTCAAGTGCTGACTAAAGACACTTAACAGACTGGAATTACACTGTAACTTGAGGTTGATACAGTTTCCACATTTGAACACTAGCCTGATTAGCAAATTACGTATGTGCGATAGCCCGAGTAGGAGGCACTTAATTAAAAATTCTCAAAAGTTGAGAGTCGGTGGCCGCTTAGCTGGTCAGTGGATGCTCAATTCGAAAATTGTCATCAATAGGGGTGGGTGCCTACATGAGCAATGGCGTTAACCAGAGTATTTACGGTAGATTAATTTACCTCTTTAGTGTGATACTTCTTACTTTCAGTCTGGTGTTTTGTCTGCGGGGTGACAATTGATGTTTTACATTCAGTTGAATTTAATTCATAATTCTAATTATTTGTGTATTTATTCAACCAAAATTTGACAAGCTATCTGTGTAATACGTTTTTATTTTTAGTATGGGTGTTGCATAGTAAGTATCGACAAATGACATTTCGGTACTTTTTCTAGTCAAAATAATTCTGTAGCAACATCTGTCTAGTTCTTGTTACAAGTACATGACCGTATTCAATTGCCCGGATATGATGTTAATTTGATTTCTCTGCAGGAGTATCAATCTCTTGTACTACATCTATACTATTGAAATAAAAAGTTAAAAATTAAAAAAGCATCCATTAACATTTGATTTGATGACACTCAGTACGATTGTTCTGTTGGCAGCATTGTTACAATATATTTTAAGTCCTATAATTTACATGTAAAGTTGAGATAATGGCGATGCCTCCAACGGTAAATGTGAAGTAACCTCACATACCCTCCTGTTAGATTGTGTTGTTTATGCTCATCGTGGTTTGTTATTACAGGTAAGGATATGCCAGAAGAACCCAAAGAGGTTGTTAATGATCCGAACTCGGCCATGTCCACCTTAGCTTCTGTTGTCATGGTAACAGTCTCTGCCCTGGTAGCGATGGAATTATGAAGTCGGTAACCGAGATTTCCCCGAAGTAGTTAGTATACCCTGTAAGCTCAACAGTTGACGAACGGTGACGACGTTCGTCAGTGTTCAAGATTTCAGTTCACTCTTTAAGAAATTTGTGCCTTGTTTGTGAGTGTGTATAGGTCTACAACACAGAATTCTATAGCGAAGGTGTTCAAATGTCTGCAAACTATTATCGCATGAGGACAACTTGTTCTTTTGATATAGTTTATGCTCCGCAAAACTCTCACCAGTCTATATACATAGATGCCAACTGGTAGAAATATTGGAGAATTTTCAAAATCTCAAAATTCGGCCTTCCTGGTTAAGTGAATTTCACAAATCTTAAAAAATTCTTGACTTCATGCCACCTTGTGAGTTTCAAAAACTGAACTTCCCTAGTGTGGTCACATGAATTTCTCCAATTTGAATCGTTCTGGAATTTACCTTACCACAATTGTGCTGCATAATTGCTATTAAAATGATTTCGCATGAGGGTCCAGTATTTTTTAAAATATGATCGATCTACAAAGTTATCAGTGTACATCGCTGGAACCCTAGCTATACTGGAAGTACTTGAGATTTCACTCGTCATCTGGGCAAATTTTGAAAAATGTTGGTAGATTTTGGTTCTCTGGGAAGTTGGCATTCAATGCGTTTATATCTTTGTGGAATTAAGTCACTTGAAAATTTATTGCAAGTACAGGAATACATACTTGTTATAATTCTGAATACTTGACAATTTTCAGAAGATTTCATAATTTTTTTGTGAAATGATGCAGCTCAAGAGGCCCCAATATCTGTCCACTGCAGAACACAATGTTGCAAATGATGCAGCTCAAGAGGCCCCAATATCTGTCATAACACAATGTTGCAAATGAACTAGGGACATTTTTGGCTGTCGATCATTTTGTCCCGAATTATAGCTTTATGTTTGTACAAATGGTGCACTAGCCGGCACTTGCAGAATGATCAACTGACTACTTATAAGGTACATACGCATTAGTAGCATAACCAACTTTCTTCTGTATCCGATTAAGTGCTCAACAGTAGTAATTAAGGTTTAATGTGAAAGTGGTCGTAATTTGTTTTTTTTTATACAAGTGTAAGCACTGTGGAATTTTGTTACTTAAAACGAACCGGGTTGTTAGTGTTCAAAAGTTGAACCAAGCTTTTTGAAAACTTTAAGCTTCTTTGTATTTTAGTTTGCTGCTCTGAATTACGTGATATGTAATGCACTATTGGTTTTAGTCGTGATTGCGATTTACAAATCCTCAGTGGTGTATGATTGTGTACATTGGTTGGTTCTTTAAACTGGGCTGCATTCTGTAGAATAAATTCCTTGTGATGAAAGTGGGGTAAGGCTAGTCTTAGCGAGAATTTCTTCACGCATTACAAGCAACGCGAGAGATGGCACTTCTGAGCTTTAATCTCACGCGTACTCCATCTACGGAATGCGCCCTGGGTGATAGTTTCTTGTAGTTGTTGAGTGGTTTTAACTTTTAAAATGCATATATGTGTGTCAGCTTATTGTTTAGATTAGGCATATTATTATTAAGTTGTTTTTGCGGAAGTTTAGCACCTTATAGTTTCTGGTTTCTCTGTTTAAAGAGAAAGCGCATTTTACTCTTAAGAAGTTCATATAAAAAGTTGGCGTCTCATAAACACTTGAATTGAGGATATATTGTTACTGTTGTTTTTGTGTTCGCTAATGTATGGAATGTTGGCTTTTTTTGTTAAACTGGCATCACAATGGGTGTGGCCCACTGGGGGTGTGGCACATTGGGGGGCGTGGCACACTGGGGGGCGTGGCACCTGGGAGGTGTGGCACACTGGGGGTGTGGCACACTGGGGGGCGTGGCACCTGGGAGGTGTGGCACACTGGGGGTGTGGCACACTGAGGGGCGTGGCCCACTGTGAGGTGTGGCACACTGGGGGTGTGGCACATTGGGGGGCTTCCCGCCAGTGGTATCTGAAGTCTCCGTGATGTCAAAAGGAATGAGAGTCATTGAGAGCTTTGACAGATGTCATCAGTTAAACTTAAGCAAGAGGTTGCTAGGGATTCACCAACACATCCCAGGGTACAGATCTTACCAGGTTCTCCCTAATAAGCAACAGCCTATAAAAGAGCCCATAGTGGATACTGGTTTTGTATTAAGCTTCTTGTACAGTATATGGTTTGTGTTTATATTTATTCCTAGTGGTATAGTTACTTCTCTGCAGTATAGTTAAGACTTGGCTTATATAGCTTGAAACTGAACAGTACATATTGTGACAACTAGTGGGTTGACCAAATGTTGCATATTTGCCTGGGTTGATGACTAAAATTTAAAATGGGGAGTACAATTAAGCTGGTTTGTTTTGAGAAAACGTGAGAATTACCTGAATGGTTGAGTCATCTTGTTGCCCACATACTTGAACTATGTCAGCCACTGAGTGTGCGAGAGACGAATATATAACAGACAACGAACTGTACACTGGTACATGTAAGTTGGAGGCATGAGGAGCTGATATGGCTATCTAGTACATGCAGCATGGGTTAGCAATGGGTGCTGTATAAATATGGGTGGGGTGAATAAACAAAAGTGAGCACTTGAAAGTAAAATTTGAGAATGTTTAGTCGAAGGAGGGTGTCAAACCAGAGGAATCAAAATTTCAATTATGGTGCCCATCAATTCTGAATAACCTTTGTAAATTGGTCCTATCTGATGTTTGGTTTATCTAAGTAACAACTAGTGCTTTAGCATCAATGTTTACGTTTTAAGTCTACAGTTTTTAACTGCGTATATTATTTTGTGTTTGTAAAATGTTAAAAATTTATGTCTGTAATCATGTATCAAATACTTGGGGTTTAGATATGATAAGCCAGACGTATGTATCACATTTTATTATTTCTTAACTAAAAATTATGTATATGTACTTCTATTATTTACCAAAGTTGACCTTGTATCATTTGATAGTAGAGAACCTGTAATTTTTTGTCAACATATTGTGGATTTCGCATCGAGTTGGAATAAATCATCACATCATCGTGGTGACTAATTCATGGTGGAATACCTCGTCTGTAATATTTACTGGTACTTGTTCAGTTGGAAGGTTTTCATGTGCTGTGAATATGAAAATGATGTGCTTTATAGCTTTGGTTTGTAAAGATAGTGTCAAGATTTTCTAATTCTGTAAATGTCAAAAATCAATGCCTGGGTCGCAGGGGGTATAATCTTTACTCGAAACTCACTAAAATTGCTACCAATTGGACGATACGTTTAGAGTAAACTTACAAATTCATACTCAAGTCATGCCATGTTCAGTTGAAGCAACTAACTTCTGATTTGGACACCCTGCCACTATAAAATTAGTCTCAATTTTTTCTTTACGCAGATGAGAGGTGATTTTTGGTCTTGCAATGAGCTGACAGTTTGTTATTGCTCGATACAATACTCTGCAAATCATGAATAACTTGACTCGCCATGACAAGTCAACTTATTGTCGTAACCAATAACGAATTGTCAGTTCTTTCCATGACCAGGAACCATATTTATGTTAACTACATGATAAGAATCATATGTTGACACTCTAACCAGCCGAGATTGGGCAACTCGACTGGTTGTGCACCACAGAATCTGCCCCTTTAGACACCATGCTGTTGTGATTAATTAAATCGCCTCAGGCTGCTGATGTTATTGTTTTAAATTTTCATTTTTTAAGTTTGTATATAGCATATTTGAATAGTTCATGAAAAAATCACGTGATGATTTTGAATTTTGAAAACTGGACATGAAATGTGACTTACAACCTAAAACTTTTTCAATGTTGCCATATTATGCTCCTCTTTAATTCTACTGGGTATGCAACACAATTTGGCCAATTACCAAACCAAAAGGCAGCAGTTGGATTTTGAGGTAAGCAAAGTGTCACCAATTCTTGGCATGTAAGGAAACAAATTTCTTACAAGTAAAAGTTCAGTCTAAATCAAATTTAAAAAATGTTTAGCTTGGTAGCCATTTTAAACTTGGAGTTTGAGTGAATAATTGAAGATTAAACCATGGTCTGTTCATGATGCAATAGTCCCTGAGTTTCGGTTTAACTTTAAGTCTGTTTACACTGTGTTTCTTTATTACCAGTTTTTGCACAAATACCGACTTGTATGCTAGACTAGTTCAAATTGCCGATTTCTTCTCTCACAAAACAATGTTCACAGTCCCATCAAAATAAGACCCACTAGCATTGAATAGAGTCTTTTATTATTTGAAGTTCTATTCCACAGCCATCACCTAGACAACGTTTTGACAAATTGTGGCATTTGCAGTACTTCGTGTAAAAAATGAAGAACGGTCCATTTTGGCAATTATTTTTGTCTGAAATATTGACGAAATTTTGCCATAATGTGATTTTTGTTGTGTGTTGAATGTTCTTCAGTGAGCACTGTACAAAAGGAATACTGCTTGTATGCCTGAAGGCTATGAGCTTGTGATGACTATTGGTAATATAGAAAGGGGTTGGTGGCGTTTTTAGTCTGGTTTCAACATTCAACTCTTGCTTTGCCTCTTAGAATGGATGATGTGGTATGACGAATTCACAAGGTGGCGCTAGTGAAACAACATTCTTGTTTAAATACCTGCATTCAGGTAGTCAGACACAACCGGGTATATACCATGCTTGTCCAGATTGCGTTCTCCCAGAGGGACAGTCGTCTATTTTGTGTAGTGGGTTCTTGCTCAGGGCTTCCAAATGCACATAACTTTCCCATGTTTGTACCAAGAGCTGGAATTTTGCCCCATGTCTATATACCCATATTGAAAGCAGGTTTAAAACGTGACTCATATCTTCACTGAAAAAAATGTTTACCTCCAGGGCTTTCGAGAAAACCTACTTTTAAATTATGTTCACCTAAAACAAGGATTTGCCAACTTTTGAAATTCACGCGAGCCCTTGCATCATACAGAGCATAATCAAACAAATTGATACCAAAGAAGTAAATGTAGGAATTTCTCATCCTTTTTTAGCCTGTGACAAAAATAGTGACAATGCAGGGAATTGAAACCTGATCTTGGTAAGGTGTCCCTTTCAAAGGGAAACCTCCAGAGGGACAGTAAATCTAATGTTGATAAGTTATCAACATTAGATTTACTGTCCCTCTGGAGGTTTCCGCTGTCCTTATTTTAAGTACCAACAAGTACGTTCATTCTTCATTAGCACCACCTGGTGAGTGTATGAGAACTGAATATAACTAAGCATTTGTATTGAAAGGCTTGCGTTAGCATGTCAAAATGATTTCCCCAAAAAAGAGCAATGTGGGTATCATGAAAACATGAATTAGAATTTTACTTGACAGCAATTGTTTCTATTATAAAAGCCACATCACATCATCAAAAAAGTATCACTGCTTATTTCAAAACAACACCAAACTTTTCTGGGTTGCTGTTTGGTTGACAAGCGATGTTTATTTTGTTTCGATGAGAACTGACCCCCAATAAGAATGACCGAGTCGCAGAACGGAACGGTGTAGCTATGTTTAATTTTGTTAGGCCTACTGACTGTAAACAGTTGATCAGCTTTGCGTAATGTGTGATTGTCACATTGAGGTTGCTTCTTGTAAATTTATGTATTTTTTGCTATGGCAATAAAATGGCATCGGTTTGACTTGTATTGTAATTATATTATCGGGAAGGCGAAGCCTTGGTTGCAGGCGAAAGCCAACAATTATTGTTAAAGACTTTGACCGTTTTCAGAGTGAATGATACAAGTTCCGTATTACGAATAAGGTTATTAAAAGCAGAACTCGGAAATAAAAGCACAAGGTTATTGCTGTAGTTTACACGAACTCAGGATTTCATGGCCTCTGAGACCGATCTGCTGGTCAACGTTGTAATCCAGTCATTAAGGCTTGTATGTAGGGTGTTAGGGTGGGCAATATGGCCAATGATACTTTTGGATACTTCTAAATGTCAAGCACGCACAAATTGACCGTTCAGCATCAATTCAGTTGTACAGTCAACTGTTCCTGTCTGCGCTGGATATTTGGAATATTACGTTGTCTTTATGCTCAGTTGTTTCAACACAACATGTTTCGACGAGTCGTGAAATACAACTTGACCGACAACACGTGTATCTCAGACACAAAGTGCTAAACTCTAGAGTCCATTTGCAAATCGAATATCCACTTAAAATTAAAATAGAACTGACATCTAATCAAAATGTGTTGAAGTCTGAGTATACAAAAGCAACGTTTGCGAATAGGGTAGACACAAGAATCCCAAAAACAGCTAGTCACAAGGATCACTTGTAATACGTGGTGACATCACAAATTCTTGTGAGATCGCGTCAACTGAACGCATTTCTGGTTTGACTGTGGAAACCAGCAGACTGTCTCATTGACCGGGGTAGTTCAACAGAACTAATAGACATCATCGAGAGGCACACGTAATTTTATGTGGCATTCTGAAGCAGCGGATGGGCCCTATGAGAATTTTTGCGAAGATCTCTTGAACTGAACTGAGGATGGGTCTGTCGTGTGAAAGTGACTTAGGACAGAAATTTGGCCAGAGACTCCCTCTTCACAATTGCATCATACTGTAGTCAAGAAATAATTTAGCCTATAGAAGTTGTCTTGGTAACTTAGTTGTTTCGTGCACATTATCAGACTTGAGCAATTTTGCTCCAGTGAGATTGAATTATTTCTAAGAAATAGTTGTGTGGATCGCAAGACCAAATTTCCAACTCAAGTATTAAGCCACTTTTCATGTAACGCAGGTGTGTACGTAACAACAGGGGTAGAACATAAATACTGAAACTGCAAGTTCATCTGGCCCTACAGCATCTATTGTTTTATGCACAACGGTCCAGTTAAATGTCAGCCATGAGAAACAACGGTCTATTGTTAGCCTTTTATTTGGACTCGCCATGAGTGAAAAATAGGAATTTCACAGAAAAATGGGAGCCCCTCAAAAATAGGAAACTTGACACCCTGCCGACTCCATCGACCCGTTGGTTTTCATACTCCCAAATCCTGATTTTGAGCCACAGTATACCACATGACAAAATTCATCAACTTTTTTGATAAGATCTGTATTTGTATATACATGGAATGTGAATTTACATGTTCCTGTACCTTTCATTACACAAAATAAGATGTCTAACATAGTGATAATTAAATTTCTTCCTCTAATTTTTACAAAACTTACACAGGTAAGAAATTCATGAATTCACAATGTCCTTTCTAGATTAAACTAGCGGCGGAATGACTGATTATATGTACAAATAATGTATTTTAGTCAATAAAAATTCAAGTATATGTACAAAATTCCATCCAAACCTGATTCAACACTATACTTTTTATGTGTACTAATGATCCCAAAAGCAAATTAATGTATCAATAGATGTTAAACATTTGGCCTCGCTTGCAATAAACCCATCAAACATGGAAAGCAGTCTATTTAATTTACAGTGCCAGTAAACTCATTTTCTGCCCAAGAAATGAACTTTTCATTCAGTTCCCTTATTGTCTTACTCCTTACACAGATAAGTGGTTTCCAAGTTGGCATAGAACATCTTGCTTCGCACACATGATGGCACGTTATGATGAGTCAACTTGTTGAGCCTGGCCTCCAGCAGAAATGAGCTGTCAGCTCGTATAAAATCCTAAAGTTAGTCCCAGATTAAAGAACAATTTGAGACCAATTTCGTGTCGCTAAATGGTCTAAATTTAAAGTGGAGCTTTTTGATGGGAGGTGGGTTTTTTCAACTATTAATCCAAGAAACAGATGATGCTGGGTTCACATGAGTGGTGAATCATCCCATTAGCTAAAACGCTCTAAACAACTGAGCTGTCTGCAAAGGGGTCATTTTCAGCAAAAATTAGTTTTGTTTTCTCACCAACTGAACCGATTTTAAACGGAAATTGATTTCAAAACACGCTCACTCTCTGCCATCCATACCATAAAACATTAAGACCTCTTACTCCTGAGCATGTGTGTCCTTTGAAGTAAGTTGCATAGCCAAAAAAGATGCTAGTGAAAACACCAGTAGTTTTGAGGTAACTCAAACCTCCAGCACTTGTGTTCGTGCTGCTAGCGAAAATGCAAGCAAAAATGCTATTGCTTTAGCCAGCATGTGAACGGGGTCATTATCTTGCTGTATAGTACAAAAGGACATGTCCCCTAACTTTTGATGGCTGAAAACAAGCAACAGATCAGGGCCCCATTCTGGGAAACTGACTTAAGTTCAATTCAAGATTTATCTAAGCTTCCAACCTTTGAAACTTCCACATCCGGTAGGACAGTCAAAACTAAGACAAAACTTAAGTCAAAAACTTAAGATCTCTTACTTGAAACGAACTTGAGACAAACTCGAATTTTATCTTAAAATTGACTGAAATTTAAGACTTGTCTTAGTTAAGATAGTTTTCTTGGAACCGGCCCCTGGGCTTACTCAATCACACAAGTGTGTCTCCAATCTTTCCATATCATAATAGAAAATGATACCCATAGGCCTACCTAACTGATCATAAGCAACGAATTGGTGTCAAAGGTCATCAACTTTGGCACGGTTTTCCACCCTTCCAAAGTTGTCTGCTTCATCAATCATAGTGGAAATCAATTATTGTTACGACAAGGAAAATCTTGAGACAAGTTTCAGTACATTTCACAATTTTCATTTTAGGCCAAGAATTCAACATTGACTGGAGCAAACGTTTACTGCAGTCCTGTGCAGGTTAAAACTAGAAGTTGACTCGAAGCTAATTGGGCTCAGATATATATACGCTTAAAATGACACCAATCAATAAATATGTTAAGTGGGATCTCTCCAAGCAGTAAATAAAATCATATTTTCCAGTAAGATTGCAAAACCAATTGTTGGGGACGAACAACATACTCGAAAACAAACGAGAACAACTGTACAAGAAAATATAAAATTGGAATTTTTAAAAAGAATTTAAACTTACTAGAAGTACCTTTTGAGCAAATCCGTAAGATTCTTTCCTTACAATCCTAAGGACTTTAAGTCCTGTGAAATTAGAAAGTCGTATGCGTAATCAATTAAAGTTGACATGTTTGTAAAATTATAACAACCGTATATTAAGAAACTGAATAAAAAATGGATAACTGACAGCAAAACCTCATGTGTAAACATCTCACATTAAAAACAAGCACAGAAATGTGATGTCAGTGCTGTCTTACTGAGACATGAACATCTCACACTCAAACCAAGACCAGGGCCCGGTCTCCAATCTCCGAACTCAGACTCATACTCATACTCGAGATTTCATACTCAAAATCGTGCTCACTGGAGTCGTACTCAAAAAAGCGTATCTAATGTCGTATTTCGAGTAGACTCCAAACGTACTCAAATCTGACACTCATACTCGAGTTGCTATGGAACTCTTTATGATGTGAAATGCAAAATCACGCAAAGCCGCGCTGATTCATCGCTCCCTATTGGAATAGACCACCCCAAGAACTAGGCCTACATTATCGTCTGCTGTCGCTACAACTACAACAGTATGTCTATAACGTGGAATTCTGAGTGTTCTGTAACTGTTATTCATTTTTTAGTTTCAATAAATATTCTTATGCCATTTCTTTGATACATTTGGCAATTATTAAGCTTCACTTCTTGAGTTCCTCACCCAGTCCCGAAAACGTCTTTTAAAAGAAATTTGTAACAGCTTATCACATCACATCTCTGTTGCTAATTTAGTCTTGACATAAAACCCATTGCTGTGTAGGCCTACGCTGATGTCAAACTTTGATACTGTATCTTTGTATTTTACCGGGATGTATCAAGTGAGTTGACATTTGGCACGTGAGTTAAAAAACAATACTTGTGCAGGCATTCAGAGTTCACCAGTGGCAGTGAACGGGGCAAGACGTCTACTTAGAAATCGGCAAACAAAATCTGGAATTCCATTTGGGGATTGAGGAATTATAGATGACTAAGTTATGATGAGAAATGTACCTGACAGGGAAGCGAACTTTTTTTAACTTCCCTCCCCTCCTCGTCTTTTGGAAACCCTACAAAACGTAGGCACACATACCTAAATAAGGGCAGCACAAACTTCTCACACGACTTTTCCCACAACTGCTTTCAACGCTTGTTATGACTCGCCGACAAGGGATTACAATGCGCCTGTTGCCAGGAATTGTAGAGGTAGAATGGTGGCCATAACATACAGTGATACGGCGGGTTAATAAGGTGAAGAATAAGAAGATTTAAGATGAAAACTATTATCTCTGAACTGAAGTTGAAGTGCTGAGATACGGTAAGAGGATTTATTTTTTTAGATTTGCTGTGTTTCTTGGTTCCTTTTCGATATTTTGTTCTCTGGCTCGTATTTATTTTCGAGTACGATTTCAAGCACACTGCCATACCAAACTTGAAATTTGAGCATAGACTCCAAATTTTTACTCAAAATCGTACTCGAAATATAGATGAGATACACTTCAGTTCGAGTACACTCGAAAACTGAGTACGTGCTCGAAATTTCGAGTACAGATTTTTCGAATATGACATTGAATACACCAAAGCTGAGTCTGTACTCGAGTTGAGTATGAAGTGTGAGTTTGAGCATGATTCGAGTCTGAGTACGGAGATTGGAGACCGGGCCCCGGAATGTGAAGTCAGTACTGTCTTACTGAGATATCATCGTAGATAGTACAAGAAAGCCTGTTGTTGCCATGACGACCAGAGGGGTGGATATAAGGCCTTTAGCTTGGTTATCCTGGACTTCGCCAAGTACCTTATCTTTGACACTTTCGGATCCGCCACAGTTAACCCCAGTACAGTCAGTTTCTGTAACAACATCACAGGGAGTTCAGAATTAAACCATGTTTCACCAATACAGTGCAGGCCAAAAGCACTCGGNCCCCCCCCCCCCCCCGTCATTACAGCTAACTATGTTTATACACAAAAATGACAGATGATGGCTACGTAATGGAAAAATTCTAAATCACAGCATGACTTGGACACCTTTTAAACTTTTCCTTTACCCCACTTCATCCTTGGTGGTTAGGGGAGGCCACTCTGATGAGTGATTAGCTTCTGCCCAGCTGCAATGATGGGGAATTCTACATGATTTAGTCTAAATACCCTTGATGTGTACAATAAAACTCACACCAATTTTGGAAAAAGTAATTCACAAAATTGTCCCATTTTCATTTTCAAGGGCTTCTGACATTGTTGCGAATGAACCCAATTTTTCATTAATGGCTGAACTCTGAAAGTAGCTATGGTACAAAACTTGAAAATGCTATGTCATTATCTTGGTGCTACTTATATCTTTTTTGGAAGGATTAAGACAATGAATTTCATTTCCCATGTTGGCCATATTGTACCCTAAATTGGTGAGACTTTACCGTGCAGCTCAGGCAGCTGAACGTTGCACCACATAATTTTGAAATTATGGAATACCTAGAGCATATGCATACATGCACTCACACAATTGTGTGTTTAGCACAAAACTCAGACCACTGAACCATTACACTCTCTGAGAACACAAGGGGTACTTTCCGAGTCTTGAAAAAAATATTTTAGTTGGCCATCTTCATAGAAAAGCATGATGAGAAAGCTAAAAGATTAATTTCACCCTGTTTAGCTACCAGAAAATGAAAAATTAATTATTTTCCTTTTATTCTCACAAAATCATTTTTATAATAATATTCCATTACCAACAAGAACTTCAAAACCACCAGCGACTCGAGAAATATTTCACAGTTTATTAGAGTTGTGGCTTTTTGTGAATTGGTATGTGGCCACACAAAATTGCCTCTTGGAGGGGACAATGCAAGTTGGAACTGTCTAACAATGGTGTTGTCACCAGGATAAAATTTCATCTACCAAACTTCATTCAGATCCTCATCAAACTTAGATATGGAGGCAATGCAAAAACAAAACTGACTTGAGACACATACCAGTCATTGGACCTGTCTAAAAATCAACAAGTTTTCTGTCAATAGAATGACATTCTTAATATTTCGCAACGGTTTGATGAACCGTTTGATAGACAGGTGTCAAAAATGACACCATTGTCTCCAGGGAGTGCAAAACATACGCCAGTGCAGGGTGATAATAGGCAGGCACTGTCCATCTACCAAGGTCAATAATGTAAAATTGCAATACAGGGGCATGTATACAAGCAGTAGTCAGATCTGAAAGTCAGTGTCAGCTATATCATACTTTCACTATAAATATGCCGGTCAAATTTCACAATTTCATGATAATCTTTCAAACCTCTTGGCAGAGGGGCAAACGAATCAATTGTATTCCAAAACAATAAAATTGCCAATAGAGGACAGATATCATTATGGAGTTGCCTAAGTTTCATAAATTAGATCCACTTAAGGACATGGCAAATAAAAGCAAACTCGAAAATTTATTGCAGTTTGGCATGCTTTGTCTTATAATATACTTTTAAAATTCCTTCAACAACAGACTGTTACTTACGATAAAGTCGAACAATAGCTGCAGATTGCCCTAGACTGTTCTCAGCCAGGCATCCGTAATATCCGATGTCATTGGCGTCCACTGTCAAAATCTTCAACTTGAAAAATTCTGCCTTGACTATCAGGTCCTTGTACAGTACATTCTGGTTGTGTGCGACAATTAGGTTGAATTTGGAGCCCTCTGTCAGCTGGGTCTGACTCTTCCACTTCCACAACTCAGAGGGAATGCTGTTCCTGTCCGTTCCCCAATAGTACCATTGTACTGTAGGACTAGGAACACCTGCAGATCAACGCATTTAATTATCAATTTATATATATTTCATTTAGACTTTATTAGTCAACACTCTACAATCTCATGCCCTTGATAAATCTCCTGAAGTGTTCAGCTTTTCTCATCACAAGATGGTGAGTATTTGATGATGATTTCAGGATCACAATCACACCTAACTGGTGAGTGTATCAACTGCACCCATTAACATCATGTATCAGTATACAGTTTATTGTACAGGACTGATTATATAAATTTAACCTGAAATTTCATAACCTTAGATATTCTGAAGAAGTTGTCACTACGGGTCTTCCTGAGCCCAGAAAACATATCTCAACCGAATAAGAGAAAATGATAAGACCAATTTTATGATGGCCACGAGGCCTTAACTAATCAAACATGTTTTTTGACAAAGAAAGCACAGGTTTAGTGCCGCTTATATGGCCCTTCTCAGATCCTCCTGTATTCATTTTGCCCAGGTAATAGTATTCCAAGCAAGTGGCACCAGAGCTATAGAGATAAATTTAGAAATATGTATACGTCCGAAGATTAGCGTATCGTTTTGTGGTGCTAACTGCCATCAATTCACGGTATGTAGACGCTGCAGTGAAAATAAAAAGGTGGTTGCTGCATCTACGGGCATCTACGCACCACTACACCACTGAGTGGAGCCAGCTATGACCAGTCACTGTAACAACAGCTATAAGCACCAACTCCTTACCTCGTGCATAGCACTCTACAACCTCATCCCCATTCAAAACTGCTTGGTAGTTTTCTTGAGGGTACCATGCCTCACACGCGTAGCTGACAGACAACTGCATTGTGTGCTCGGCTCGCCTGAAGTCATTGTTGGCAGCACACCTATAGAGGCCCTGGTCAGCAGTTGTAACATTGTACAGGGTCAATGTGCTCGTAACGTACTCCCCTGCGGTAACGCTTTCCTGCAATTGACAGGTGTAGTAGCAGTGTTCTTTATAACAAACAAGAGTAACGCAGAGCTTTGAAATGCGCCCACGACTGCAACGCATATGGTGCGCTTCTAGTAGTGTTTATTAGTAACATAAAAATGGCTGTTAGACAGCTTAGAATGATGTGGTTGTCTCTCAAAACTATTTGCCAAGTCTCATGAAGATCTTTGAGGTTATTAACACATAAAGTCAGTCCATGATCCCTTCTGGTTGACTTGCAGACAAACTGTTAAGTAATTTCACAATATTTGTGAGAAAAACGTCTACAATCTTCAAGCTATTTCTCTAACTGCTCATTCCTGGCACCATTTTAGTTTGAAATCTGGTTCAACTGAAATTTCCACACGAACAGCCAATCAGGGTGTTTGTTAATCTTAAATTCTCACTGAATTCTCACTCAGAAATTTTCTAAGACCAAAATTCTCACTGGTTTCTCACTCAGAATTTTTCTAAGACCAAAATTCTCACTGGATTCTAACTGTTACATAACATTTTCTCACTATTTCTCACTGACTGCCTCAGCTGTTCAATTCCCACTGGACTCTCACTGGCATTTCTAACTAAAATGGGTGATTTAGTGAGAATCTAACTGGAATCTCACTGGAATCCAGTGAGATTCTCACTTTCTTTTTCATAAGGGTCCAAAGATACAAAGGCAAATGTAAAATAATGAACTGCCATTAGGAACCACACTGGTTGTCGAATCTGGCCATCTGTTATCAAGTTAACAGGAATACATTGCGAAATTTCAAAATCATCTTGTAAGGGTTTAGGACGTAAAGCCGTAGATGTGAGAAAATTTCACTAGGAGACACCACAGTAGTTGGACCTGAGTTTGGAAATTCACGTCAATAGGACCACATCTACCAGTATTCATAATGATCCTCTACGTGGTTTGACAGATACAGAAGCAGACGACAAAAACATGACTAAAATAATTAAAATGGCCACTATTTGGTGCATAATACGTCCAATCCATCACAAAATGGAAATGTGGTGTTGTATTTTAATAAAACTTTGTTTGCCAAATTTCATGAAAAAGCATCATGGTTGGATTCGTCTGAAACTCGTCATCTGTTGCCAACTCCATAGGAACACTGTCACATATGGTAACCGTTCACAGATTTTGCAAAGAATAAAAGAGATGCAGCCATGGACAAAAATTCCCGCAAGGGGAAGCCAAAGTAGTTGAACACGTCTAAAAATCAAAGTCAGTCTCTGTCTTCTCATCAGGAACACATCTCCCAATTTTAATAAATGATCTTTCAAGCAGTTTGGTGGACGGAGAGGGTGACGCCAAAAAATACTCAAAAATTTTTTAAATGGTCATGGGGTGGCGCAGAATATGTCAAATTTGGCTGAAAATCAGAAGGCTTCCTCGCCTCCTTAATTAAGCCTACTTGCAAAATTTCATTACAATAACGATGGCCTCTATATGCCGAATCTAACAGAAATCTGGAAACTGACATCGCCTCTTTAATAAATACCTATTTATTAAATTTCATAAAAATCCTCCATCAAAATTCTTCAAAAATACAAAAGAAAACGGGGAAAATTGCCACAAGGAGGCATACCGGTAGTTAGATGTGTCCAAAAGTCGTCATCGTCCGTTGTCCACTTCATATATGAAATACACTTGCCAAATTTAATACAGATATTTCAGAGGTTTAGGAGATACAGCCATTGATGCAAAAAAAATGCCACTAAGAGGCACCACAGTAGTTGGAGTCGTCCGAAAATCATCATCAGCCATCTTCTCCACACTAAAACATATTCTTTCAAAATCGGCCATTTTTTTCAAAATTGGTGAGTATCTCAAAGGATAGTTCAAGAAAATTACACTTGACAATGAAGATGTCATAGCTGCTTTAAAAGGTTAAATTATATTAAAGACATTCCACCCAAACAGACAACAGAAGATCAGCAATGAAGGTACTTGCACTATGACATCATAATGGTACTTACGATTTTACGACCCGGGGGTAGCTGGTTATTGGACCCTTTTGTCCATGTTATTCTCGGCATAGGCGTCCCCTTGGCAATGCACTTGATCTCAACGTTGTCAAACTGGTTAACCATCAGTGAGTTAGTACTGCTAGACAGAATTTCTGGTGGAACTGCGCAAGAAATGAAGAGTATTAACCAAGAATACACGCATTGGCATATTTAATTCTGCAGGGTCTATAATGTACGTAATCAGACATGATTCAGACTCAGACTCAAAATCTCAACAATCGTGTTGCATGATTCGAGTTTGCAACGTTAATCAAAGTGTGCCACGCCATTGGTCAATTTTGAGTTGGTTTCGAGTGCAGAGGTTAGACCACAGCAACACTCAAGCATAAGATAATAAAAAGGCAAAGAAATACAGTACATCAAAATGCACACATTCAAAAGACTCGTTTGGCAATTAGATTTAACGAGGTAGCTTGTTGAATGTAATGTTCTTTAAATTGCAAATTCAGCAAAAAATAAACTCACATCAGACAGGTCCATTTTTGGCAAAATTAGTACAAAAGCTTTATATCTATCTTTGTTAAAGCTAGAGGCAACACACCACAAAATAGTTCAGTGAAAAAAATACAGTAGGTCAGATATCTAAAATGTGCAGCAGTAATGCGGGGTTTATACATCCAAGTCTGATCTGAACTTGAGCACACTAGCTCCCTCTAGATGATGGATCATGCTGTTTTCAAGGCTACAAATTATGTTCAGCTGATCTTAAAAACATAAATTTCTTCAAAGGCATATTTCCTCTTCAAAAGCAATGCAACTGCGTCCTTATCCTTTACTTTAATATAAACTGAGGTCGCAATAAAGTACCAGCTGTAATTCGCCTGAGTCAAACTAACCCACTTGACAGGTAACTTGACGGGTCCAGCCCGACACACTGACAATCCAACAATTGTTCTCAAGTCAAGAAATCGTTTCTAGAAATCGTTTCTAATCTGAGCAAGGAACAAGATGAGACTGATGATATAAGGAGGAAAAAATCTTATATGGTCAACATCTAAATATGTTAATTTCGCATTCAACTGAAGAAGAGCTCGGGTTATGTTTAGTGTTTGACTCTCACCTGTATTGTACTTGATGATTTGATTGTAACAAGGGCCGGGGGGCCTAGTTATTGTATAAATATATATATAACAGTAAGTGCTCCAAATAAAAACCTGTTTTTTGATAGGGCACAAGATTTTCGTATTTTTAACCACAGTAACATTGTTTGTTGATTTACCACACTTGCTGACCAATTGACACTTACTCTGAACTTCCAGAAGTCCAATTTTATAGACACCTGCAACGTCACCACTCCACGAGACTCGACACCAATATTGTCCGCCGTCATCCACCTGCAGGTTGCGCACTATTAGCCGGTATTCGCTTATCTCCCCTACAGTTTTCACTTCAATCCCGTATTTGAGCAGACCGTTTACCTCTGGCACGAATGCCAACACAATCTTTCCATTTTTGGAAATCGTCTTGTCTCTATTAGACATGGGCTGGGACCAGGACACCTACAAAAAAAGAGTGAACGTGGATTACTACAAAGTATGGTTTTGGTAGACATACACAACATGCACTAACAACATTTCTTGAACAAGCATTAACTTAATAACGTATGATACACAATTTCACTATTGCTTGTCGAAAGGCCGAGGAGCTGCAAGGCAAAATGAAAAGGAAAAATAGTTAAGGAGGGTATTAAACATATACAATATGCATTTCATACATAGTTAAAAGCATATCAAACTTCACGTATAAGCAAAGCTTTGTCGTATTCCCATCTGCAAGTGTCCAGGACATGCCTCATTTTCCAATGATCGGAAACGTGTAATTCACCAAGTCGTAAGTGCAGCAATGAACCCTCCCCTAAAAGTGCCCGCATTCAGGCAAATCACATGGGTCCCTTACCACATGAATGCCGCCATGCTGTTAAACTGCTTTCTGCTCTCAACCTATTCAGATGTCAAAAGAAGATACCTTTATTCACTAGCGCCACCTGGAAAATACCAGGCGAGCCATTCAAACTGCACTTCTACTTTCTCCAATTTAAAGCATGAACACTTCCACACGATCCCAATCCATCAGGAATGCAAACCAACACGGCTGTCACAAGCCACCACCAAATACTGTGAGAAGAGTCTTACCACCAATCTCTCCACACCAGACGGGGGTATTCTGACTTTACAAAGGAGTTCTCCAGTTTCACCAGTCTGCTTGACATCTTGCCGAATCTCTTCTGTGATTGTGGGCGTGCTCTGGCAATTTACTATAAAAAAATGAAACAGTTAAGTCATAGTTTTCTGATGTGAACCCAGGGATTAAATGCCATGCTTGCCAGATGTTCATAACCTATCATCATTACACCAGTACACAGATACCTCCTTAGATTTGACAATTTCAAGCGGTAATAGAAGCCAGCATTTTGACTTGTTCCTTATTAAGACGAGAAGTGATTTCAGGGCTTGCAAAGGATGTTCAGTTCGTTATTTCTTGAGACCGCACTCTGACCCATTGTGATAACCAGCCATCTTGCAGAGCCTGGTCTTGTTCAACGACGAACTGTTGGTTCTTTTGAGCCCTGAAATAACCTCTATAATTTCATAACAATAAGAGATTTAAATCAATAATTGTTTTTTTTTTGTGATGGAAGGCGTATTTTTTCCACATTAACAATGTCCTCGTGTGGCACGTAGTCTTATTGTGGCATGTTAAACAAGGGGGAAAGGGGGTCCCATTCTCGTTTCCCAGTGGTTTGTTGGTCCTTTTCCCAATTCCTGGAGTCAAATTTATTTCAATCCAAGTCTAAATAAATCTCCTTTCCAAAACATGTTATTTTTCACCTGCATTTCCTGAATCACAGCCACAAAAGGACTCGATCACGATTCCCAAAATAAGACTTTCCCCACCTCTTAAACCACCCCAAACTTGTTTTATCCCAGTTTGAAGTTGAATGATTCACAGCCTCTGAAAGTGTTAGTACACTCACTTTGAATACTTGCGCAAACAAACTTTCAAAAAACTTTCAGTTATGACCACATCAGAATTAAATAAAAATGCTTTTACAATCACAACAAAATATCTAGTTATGACTTATGAGGAGTGTCAATCTTCCATCAGAAAGTTTTAGTACACTGTAAGTGTACACTTATTCTTCACTTACTTAGCACACAATATGGCCGACATGTGAAATTCTATTTTGTCAAATTTCTTCACAAAAATAAACATTGGATTTTTTTAGTTCATTACTAACATAGTTTGTACTGTGCAGATGCCATCAAGCAACTTTTGGTAAATTTTGTATTCGGCATTTTTTCACTCAGGCTGCCCACTTTTCTTTCAGAAATGGCATTTTATGAAGTTTTCTTTTCAGCTTTGAGACTTCTTTTATTGGAACCAGCATGATATATGGAATATCAGGTAAAATTTTTGTAAATATCCTCATTTAGTTTTTGAGATTTGGCCTGTTGTAATAACAAAAAATATGTGGGCTACAGAGAATACGTCATTGGTATTGTCACATCCATTTTGGAAAAAGACTTAAATCTGGCTTAGGAACTAGAAAGTTTATTACTGGTAACTCATGTACTGAATATCAATATGAAAAAACTAGGTTCACACCTGTGTATGCTTCACAAGGTATGAGTTTTCAAATAAAACATAGCGATTGTACTTAATCTTTAGACATACTCAGCACTTGACATCACTGTCAAAAGGAATGCCTAATTCCAATAACTACCATCAAAGAAATACATGAAAACACTTTTCATTATCAGTAAACATTGTTTGCACAAATAAATCTCACACAGCACAGAGGTCAGTGAGTGGCTATGGAGAATACAAAATGTGAAGGTAATATTTGTGGGTAGAAAAATACTGGAGCAATGCAATAGAATCATTTACTTGTCAATATACTACTCCTTCTGAATTACAAAAAAGTTGTGTTTAGAAAAAGGGGGATACCATCTTAATCTTCTTCACACTTGTGCAAATACAAATACAAATATATAAGATAATGGAAAATCTTTATCCTAAGACACACTCAGCTCTTAGCTATCATCAGTCACGTCACTATCAATGAATGGGATGCCTGTTTTCATCAACTACCATCAAAGAAATACAAGAAAGCACTTTTCATCATCAGTAAACATTGTATACACTTCTGAATGACCAAAGAATGTTATATTTTATTAATGCCGAGTTTAAACTGATATACAATACAATACACCATGCATGACAACTGTCCCAATATTTAACTAAACTTGCCTCAAATCCAACCCATAAATAAAAAAATTGCAATTTTTCATGTGTTGGAGAGTTCACTTGTCTCCATTTCCTCAGTAAATGCACCTTGAGACAAGTTTTTTTAAACCATGTGCTGTTTTGGGGGCTACGGAGCATACAGGGACTATGGAGAATATGAAAGACATTTTTGCTTATGATCAACTCAAATGCAGGGATTGGTCTAATATTTTTTGTGGGCCAAAAATAGCTTCAAGATTCCCAATGTGCAGTATCAAATATCTTTTATTAATGGAATTCAGGGCTACGGAGAATACAGTTTTTCTTAGGTGACGGTGATATTTGGTTGAGGAATCCAGTCATTACGACATCTGGTACAAATATGTGGTTTCTAAATCAAATTCTATATACCATCAACCATTAAAACACAGTTCAAAACATTAGTAATGCTTTTCTTTTGAAGCCATGGCTTTAAGAGAAGGAGCACATGCAAATTTAGGTATTTTGCATAACATTGACATCATTTAGCAAGTGTCCCTGCAATTACGTGAAAAAAAAACGAGAAATACATGTTAAGACCATGAAAAAACTTTAAATTTAAAATAAATGTGTGATTTAATGAAATGCTATGTGTATTAAAAACACGCAATGTATCAGTGAAACAAATAACGATGGATTTCTGGCTATTTTCAGCTATCTTAAGGATTACTCTGACCATAACTAATGCTTTTCCATACTTTAAAATGTGTAAATTTCAGAAGTACCAGTGCTAAAACAACACCATCATACAAATATCTGCCTGAGGGGAAGGAATTCTGTCGATATGATTGCATAACATGAAAAATCTAGATTTTCAACCTGAGTGAAAAAATGACGATTATTTGCAGTAAACATAACCAGCCTTTGGACAAAGGAAAATTATTTTTGTGCAAAATACCAAGTGGATAATTAAGATATGTAGGTGACTGAAAATATTCAATCTAAAAAATGTTGTGAATTGTTTGGAATAATGACCACATAAATAAATGGAAGTAAACTCATTTCAACCTAGGGCAAAAATGACAACTAAAATTTGTGTTTTTTGTTTTAAAACCTTACTGCATTGCTGAAAAATTACTAAATGGCATACAGTACATTCGTACAATAAAGCAAACATTCTTATCTACTCATATTCTTATTTGGTGAGAAATTTGACAAAATAAAATTTGCCATATGGTGTCTTCAATTCAACACTTTTATTGTAGGTGTTTTAATTTATACATCTTTTTCACGCAGTCACCATTTTAGTAGTGAGCTTCTTTTAAGGTTTAAAAACAATGCCTTTGAGACATAAATATAACAAGGCACGCGAAAAAAACATGCTTTGTGCTGAGTAATTACAGAATGCATTGTTTTTAAACCTAAAAAGAGACTCACTTTTAAAATGGTGACTGCATGAATACGGTGTGTAGACAGCAATTTTATCTAAATACTATCAATGGCCTAATATGTTCTATTACATCCAAGGTTTCAATGATTAAAGTGATACAATCATTTTTTCATAGTTTTTGTCCAAAACGTATATCAAATAGTCACATTTACTTTCACATTCCATAATTGAGGGGGAATATTCCACTTATTATGCATAAAAATTATTGACAAAAGTGGTCATTTTCCATTTTAGGCTGCTTACATCTTCGCAAATCATGGAAGTTTCAGGTAATGCTTTATGACTTCTATGCACTACAATCTATGCTTGTAATAAGACTAAAATGTTGTACTTTTGTTGAGAAATTTAACAAATAGGATTTCACTTGTCGGCCATGTTGTGTGCTAATAAGTGAGGAATTGAAGCACAGAAACTTTGAATCCAGCATCAGTCATGGTCATTAACTTTTAGGAGTTTTTATTGTTTTAGTATTTTAGTGCATTGTAAATAACTCTCAAGAGGATTATACCAACTTGATAAAGACATGACACACAGGGGGTGGGAACAAAAGTCCTTTTCTGATACAGCGTCTCAAAATGTGCGTGAAGGAAAGAAAATACTTTTTGTCCCTGTCGACTTTGCCCATCTTTTACACCTTAATTCGAAATTGGGTCAAGCGACAGTCTCTTTCGTGCTTTCACAATGCTAAAGAGTTTGCATGCGGAATATCTGGAATTGATAAGGGTTATATATCCCCCATGGTAGCTACACCAATGATGCCACCCGAAACATAAAACAAAACAATGAATTTCAGAATTGGCATTGCATGGGTTGCTAAGAAAAACATCCAAACTTAGCTAGCTTGGAGCATTGTATCTCAGAAATGGCTTTTCGGATTCATATCGAGTCAAATTTTCAGATACTGCGCATTTTCCCCCCTTCTCCAAAATGCTCAATTGTTCCAATTTTGCATTAGGGGCTATCAAATAATTGAGCTTTTATGACTTTGCTGAAAAAATTTAAAGTTTTACAAAACAAAAATGACACATTCTTGGCTTATGAAAGCAATTCTTATCTCACAAGTTATGTAAAATTTCTTTTCTAATGTACTGCAAATCTGCTCTTACAAGCTCATTTCTTTTCTCAGGAACCATTGCTCATTTCCCTTCAATAGAAGGCAATTGCCCTGCTTGATATTAGAGAGATTGATAGTGTATAGAATCTTTTTTGTACAACAGTGAACATATAAAGGTTCGTAAAAAATGTGTTCTGTGCTAGGCAATTACATCACGCTTTATAGCCAGTCGAGGGATTACCAGTTGCCAAGTTCTGTGGCATCTGTACCTCAAGACACGAGATGAGCATTAGAACAGAATTATTTATCTAGATATCTATAGCTTGTGCTAATAAAAATGCTTTTAAAGAGAACCACAGGCACTCCCAACAGCCTCTCACTGTTATAAATTATAGCGCATGACAAGCAGATAGGTGCCTGTGATGGGCACCTTGAATTTAGTGAAATGGATTTCTCTGATTTTCTTAGGATCTATATGCATATTTCTCTTCTCTTCTTCTTCCGGTTTCAACAAACGACCGAAGCACCAATCCTTATACGTTGGCGCATGTTAGTGATAAATTTGAACTGTGCATACCTGTGGAATTAACAACAAAACAAAATGCAGGTTAGTGTCAGGATAAAAACAAGTTTTATTATTTACTGAGTAAGGTTGATGTTTGAGATGTAACCCGTGAACATCTCTATTGTTTCTGATGAGATGGCATGCTGTGGGAGTCTATTCCAGAGAAAAATGGTAGATGGGAAGGAAGAGTTTGCATAGTATGCAGTGCGGATGTATGATCTCTCAAAGGTTTGAGAGTGAAAGTTACGTGATCTAGAAATATGTAGGGGTGGAAGGTATGTGTGGGCCAACCAGGTTGTGTACGATCTTGTACACGAGAGATAGTTTGTTTTGAGCACGTCTTTCTTGAAGGGTGTGAGCCATTTGAGAGTGGTGAGCATACATGTAACATATGAGTGTCTAGATAATGACCATCTTTAGCTCTCCCGAGTAGAGAGAGCTAGAGACGATGGTCATTGTGTTAGGAGTGTCTGTGGACTAATCTGGAGTGGTCATTTAGGACGAACCTGGCTGCTCTACGCTGTATTCTTTCTGTCTTATCAATATTGGGGTGGGAGCATTACTGAATCAGAAAATTTTTATGTTTTGAAGGACGTTAACGTCAAAGTACCGTAATCAACATGGCCAACGGATATTGATTGTATGAAAGGTATCGTATATATAATCAGCTATTTTGTAAGTTAGGTTCAAAAGAACATGCATGCTGCGTAATAAACCACACACTTTCAGACTATCAAATAAAAAGTTGACCATAACAGGCCATATTGTTCACAACTCAGACCATGTTGTTTAGCAAATATTCCCCACACTGGTTTGAGTTAAATCACAACTTGACCGGCGACATAGGATTTTAGTCACCATACTCGTTAATACAGGTTTGACCTAATTTCATAGAATGAAACAAGTTGCCTTCGTTCTTACCTGCGTTAATAAACGCTGCACTTATAAATAAACACTTCAACAGCGAATCCATCGCAAGTTCGGATAATCGCAGTCTGTAAGTTTTAAACGCGAACACAACTTTATGAGGTGGATATTAATGATAAGTTAAAAAACCATAACGTCATTTGTCACCGCCATGAACGTTATTTCTGGTCACGTGACTTACAAGCCTACCTTTGCCAGGTGAGTCGACTTGAGTCATATCTATTGTTAGCGGACTTGTGCGACATTATGCCGGGTTTCGGCCGTCCTCGCGATGTCTCAAGTGCAAACCATTCACATTTTCGAATAGCGGGTAGATCATTTATTACATTTCTGGATTCGGTACGTGATTATTATCACTAGTGTTATCGGAAAATTCTCAATAGTTTAATTGGACTTACAAATTACCGCAATAATAAGGAAAGAGTTGGCGGGCAATATGAACTTTGCCGAGGTTCATAGCGGGAGCCTGTAGAGTTCAGCTGTACGGCGGCCGGGAGTATAGTACCGGGTTTCGATGATCCTATACCAAGGAATCCCAATCAACTTACTAACAAAAACTTTTTGGGTCTTTTATTTGAGCTTTATCGTTTTTCGGTGTATTTATCTTGCTTATTATTCTTTGAGTTATTTGTCAAAGCAGAGATGACGCGGAAGCTAATGATGAATTGTACGTTTTGTATTTAGCGCATAATGAACTCAGTACTCAGTTGCATGCGGCTTTAGAGGGGGGCCAAGGGGGCCTTGCCCCCCCGTAAAATTCACGCAGATTCCATGTGGCAGTTGGGGGCTGCTAATGTCTGACTGGCAAAGTCCTGGCTAATACTCTGCCGCCTGTGCATGGTCCCCCGCCTTAACTCAAAATCCTGGATCCGCCCCTGGTACTGCGGTCTACTTCTTTCCTCACTGTTTCGGCGTTCTTTGTAAGTTGTCAACATGGTTCTCTCGTAAGCGATACGAACGAGTGGAAACGTACACAACGCTGCAAATATTGTTATCGGCTACGAACAGTCGAGAGTATCAGATCCGTGCAGGCCGCTGAACTGATTCCCGGCGTTGGAACGTCCAGAAAGGATCGCTGAAGAAAGTAAGCCCTTTTTTAAATGACCATAATTTTAAGTGTATTCTATAGTTCTGGCGATGTGAAAACCTCTTGGTCGATGAGCGGATTTCACCTACTGCCCGTTAAAATCATCAAGCGACGAAATTGACAGAAAGCGATGGGAAGTATTGTAGCCGGCCCTACCACTGCAGCTAACCGACCAACCAACCGAGGGGCTACGTGTTGCCTAGAAATAAATAAACTCTGTGCAGGTCTTCAAAAACACCTCCGACAGACCGGATAGGGTATGGAGCCCTGGCTACCGCCGCAATTGCCACGCGTTTAGGACCCTGGGTCTACATCCGAAATCAATGCCCTTTTTCACGGCCTTTTCAAGTGTTTCATATCTAAACCCATGCGGGTAATGCCCCCTGCACTGGCCCATACAATAATTCTCATATATAGGCGCACCCGTTTTGAATACGCCTGTTCCTCGTAATGGCATACGGCTGCCTCTGGTATATCTTTGGATTTCTTTGTATTTTCAAGAAATTTGGTAAATGGTTTTGTATTACCGTATTGCCGCGCCTTTAGGCCCAAGGGTCTACATCCGAAATCTAATTTTTTTTAACCAAGTGGTCCGCCTAAGTTTCGCGTGCAAGGCGAATGCAGTTCCCCACAGACGCCCATGGGCTAATGGCGCGACGATTATACAATAAGGTGTTGTTTATTAGAAGCTTTCAAGGCAAGTAAGCCAAGGTTGTACCCAGGAACCAGTTACTGGTTCCGAGATTGTACCAAGATCGTACCGTGGTATTTGGTTGTACGTCATGCCTGGCAATAGTAAACTATAGGTTACCCTAAGTCCGACAGAAACGCCAGCCCTCACAGCATATAACCTACGCAGCATTTCACGGGTTACCATGTCTATGGCTGCGAGGGCGCGTCACACTGATCCCGGCTGAACACAGCAACATTTTCCCAAAGGGTAGTGAATGTGAATGCGATCGTGATTTTTTGTCATGTGTCATTTTTTTTTTAAATCATTGGAATGTTAAAATAAACTCCATTAAATGCGTTTTTTCAGTTGTGAAATCGACAGTGTCCGATGATTCGCGAGAGCAAACTGCCGCCGGCTGGGATGGTCGTAGGAAGTAAATCAAGAAAAAAAATTGTTGTTAACGCCACGAATCCCATCATTTTATGCGAGTATGCTTGATTTTGTCCCCTTAAAATATATCAGGGTCCCATTTCTCTGAACAAAAGCTTACTTAAAACAAGAAGAACGTGTTTCGAAGGCCGAGAAATCCGTTAATCGCAAATGCAAAATATTCTAAAATGGTCAAAGTGGCCTTTCCTTTACATATTCACGATGGGGCAGAACGTCTCAAAATACACAATGCCACAGATGTCTATGGTCACAAATAGGTCCGGCTTCAGTACTTACCTCGTTGGTTCCCTAGCGCACACGCAGGGAACCAACGAGCAGTGCTTTCCAGCAGATTTTTGTTTTCTCTCACCGCGCAACTTCGGCTTTGCTTTCTCACTCCAAATTCACACGTCCTCTCTTGCGATCCAACGAATTTCGAACCCGTTCTAAAAGTTTGCGGATTATAAAAATTATGAAGGGTAATTTCAGATTCTTTTAACTTTCAAAAAAATGGCACTCCTTTACAATTAAAAGACACCAGCCTGAACTTTCCTATATTTACAAAGTCAATTCAGAATCTTTGAAAGCTTGTTGAAAACGACCATAAACCCGTGATACTGACAAAATAATGTTAGGTCACTTACGGGTATGAAGTTGATCTCAAATAGGTCCTTAGTCGAACTGGCAGTCATTTCAGGGGTCGCAAAGAACCTACTGTCCTCAATTGTTAGACAGCAGGCTGCTCAAGATGAATTATGGCTGCACCTCATTTTATTTTCTGGCATGGCAATACTGAACAGTCAGTTCACATCTAAGAAACAATGAGCGACTGTGCTGGAAACTGCTGCCAAAAGACGGCGCCACTGTCAATTGGATCAAGAAGTCTAAATCAAGATTTAATTTCTTTTGAATTATTCTAGGTTCAATTTCGAAACGTTGGTAATCAGTTTTCTAAATGTATCCTTCCCTTTTATTTGAATTTAACTTGATGAAAATCAAAGAAGTCCCAGTTTTTATAGCCTCATATTTGTAGGTAAACATTCCTTGTATCAGAAACCTTGATTTGAATCAAATCAGCCAATTCTGAGAGATGATGATGCGAATTTTAATTCGCACATTTACGGTACGTAAAATTACTACATTTTTCTACAGTGAGTTACTCATGACTTCCACAATTGACCTGAGGCCAAGAGAATTGTTCAACAGTTCTAAGATGATGCCAGATGTTGCCAAGGTTGTAGCCTTCATGAAACCAACCACAGGTACTGAAGTAACTAAACTATATTTTTGGGCAAGAATATAATACAAGTATATCACAGTAATACAGGGAAATGTTACTTAATAAGCATGGCAGTTCCTCACTTATTTTGCACAAATATAATTGCTGAAATTGCCATTTTTCAATTTTCCAAGGGGCAATTACCTTTTAGAACAAATAATGAGTACTTTGTCACAAGTTGTTTTACCATATTTAGACTGGAAGGACTAAGCTAACAATACATTTTCCTTAATCTTTATTTTTTCTTGAAAAATTGTGAAAACAAAACTTAATCCCCCTGACACTCTGTGAGCTAAGTAAGTGAATAATTAGCACCACACTTAGACCCAAAAAATATTTTCATAAAAGTAAATACATACATATATACACAATACATTACCAGTCAACAAATCTTTTTAATTAAAAACTGTACTCTATACAAAGCTTAGGATGTCAATTTGGGCCATCAATAACTGGCTCAAAAATCAGTTGTTGAAAACAAAGACAAACTATTAAGCTGTATACACACAATGTCAGAGTGGAGTGAACCATATAGACAGTGTCATGTCAGAGCTGGCAGTAGTACTGCTAGTTGAGATGTATGTCATAATGCATCACTCATGCATTATGGGTAAAGTATGGAATGACATCTGTAGTCAGTTGCAAGAAACAGTCCCGACTAAGTTCACCAAATCTCCTGTTCATGACCTTGTTCACCCATAAATGACACATGTTTCTATTACTGTATTTTTATCATGACTTCTTTTACTCAGATTTTCCTATCTTATAATATTTCTGAAAACAGATTCCTTATTTCATGCAATACCCTATTTAATTCCAATAATATTGATAACTCAAGGCAGAGTTTACTTTGTGAATACCAAAGCTAAAAGTTGAATTAGTAATGAATATAATAAAACACCATTAGAAAGTTTGTATAATCAAATGAGGTGAATAGTTAAAAAACACAGGGTTGTCCCTATTTGGGACCGTTTCATGCAGCCAGCTACTGGGACCTGAACTTCATCCTTTAGTTCACACATACCAACTGAATTTAACATGTCAAGTGGAAGGAGTCCAACGTCACATTCACATGTGATGCGACACATTGGGTATATAGCATAAATTTCTCAGTTTAGGACAAAATGTGAAGAAAAAGTTGTCAAATTCTTAAATAAAATTCATAAAGTTTCCGTTTGCTGTTAGCACAGTTTTATGTGTACCAAGAAGACAACAAACAGGATTTGACCAAGTTTTAAGCATTGCCAGCAAAATACATAAACCTTTGACAATGAAACGAATAGGAATTCAGGAAATTAGCTTTGTCTAAAACTGAAGAAAACTTTTCTAGAAATGGACTCCAACGAGAACAATTCAAAATATTCTGAGGAGAAATTGGATATTTTTCTCAGAAAAATACTCCCAGAAGGAATGTTCACGAAAATCACAGCGCCTTGTGCCTATAAAATACAGTAAAAACTATTAATACAAGAATAAATATCATTAAAAATTACAAGAACAAGCCCCTTTATAACATGACACCATATTTTTCCAGTCATTACACATTGAAAGGAAATTAAAATACAAATGAACTAAAATAATTTCCTGCGCACTCCCTGCCTAAAATGTAAATTTCAAGTCAGGTTATGCCACAACACCAAATGTGTCTCGAACCACCTCATGCCATGATAGAATATTATTTCCATCCCACACGATCATTCACTGCATGAGTAAGTAATTAAGAACATCGTAACTTTCGTGTGTAGGGAGAAAATGCCCAGTTAATAACCACATCTATTTACAGTCAGATACATATTTACTAAAATAGAAATATTACACTACGAAGCAGAAACTCAGGTGATAAAAAAGTTGAGCATTTACAAGTCATCCAGCCCTAGCTTACAAGGTTTTGTGCAAGTCTGAACAAATGCATCTAAACCTAGTTTTAGAAATGATATTTTCACCAAAATTGAACTAACTATCAGTTTTCTAGAATAGTCAAATGATTTGAATTTTAAGCGTTAGTACCAAGAGAAATGATTTCTTAGATATAAACATGGGCGCACCCAAGGGGGCTCAAATGGCGAATTGGGCAAAAAGGTCCGCCTCAGTGAAACAAAAAGTCCGGGTAAACAAGACAAAAGTCCATAAAATCCAGGGAAAATCGGCGCGGATGCACCATTCCTGGGCCTGAACCTAGTGGCTCCATTTTTTTAGTCTTCATTGATTTCTTTCAGTAAAAGGTCAGCACACCGGAAAATTCAAGCCCCCCTATATTTTAGGCTGGGTGCACGCATGATAAACCTTTGTAATGTTTGATGGCTAAGCCTGAGAACCTGCGCAATAATAGTATAAAGAGAAAAGAGTGAGACATCATTCTGTAAGATACGTCATGCGCAAATAATCTCAAATAAATTTTAATTTACGGAGTGATTATGAGCCTTGTTAACATTTTGATTAGGCTATTCAATCAGAAACTACACTCAAGGGAAGGATGAGAAGTAATTTTTATCTCAAACAGTCAATAATTCAGGAAATGACTATACTAACCCGGTGCAGCATTTTAAATGGCCTGCACCTAAAGTCAAAGGTGTGACAAAATTTCCTTAAGATATTTTGTGCAACTTATGTACAATCTCAACACGTGATAACTGTCTAACGCCAATTTGTTTAACACAGTGTTAGTAGAAGCTAATGCTGATGAGAAGCTGCTTACAGAACAGTGGTGCGTTCCACAGACCCAATAATCTTGTCAAAAAAGGAGGATCATACAAGACCATGCAAAATCATGAGGGTTAAAGGTGAGTAAACCAATTGAGGTTTATGGAAGTGATGGGTGTCGAGATTAGAATGTTAAATTGGGGGATATAATTTCTGAATTACCAGACAGAATTCATAAGTGATAGGATAGGATGGACCGCTTCCATTCCCTAAGCGAAGATTTCTGGAGGCAAGCATATGACTAATGTCTTGGATCTATGGAACGCAACCCTGTTCCATCCACCTAAAAAGTATCAGCAGGTATTCCTTCCTAGTATCAGTAATGAACACTGGTAAAGGACATATAAAATATAAACAAAATATTATTAAAGCTGAGCACTGCTTTGCTAACATGACTATTACCCTGGAACATCCCATTTCACACACAGGTTATCCAATATTTTGATTAATAAAAAAAGTTATTGCAGGTGGTCTGGTACATGTTGTACCAGACGTGCACAGGCCGCTCAGATGAACCTATTGTATATAGTTATCTTGATTAGATTTTACAACAAAATTCAAGCCATTAAATCACACAAGTTGACATTTTCTGCTATCTGGTTACACTGTTGTGGAAATAGAATTAGAAGGGGTTAGCTTTGGCTTCATAAACTGATTAATGCTGGTTTTATATTACATTGAAGTTGGCTACTTTTGACCAGTCAAAGAACATAAATTCAGACATTCTCAATTGTTTCTAAACTTATCGAAAACAAAAAACATAATTCACGTTTTTCTAAAAGCCTCCAAACAGTGTTCAGGAAAAATTATGGTAGGAAGTGTGAGGAACCCAGGGTATGAAATGGAACAAGTTGAAAATATCATGACCAGCTGCAGCAGTAGTACATTAGAGATTATATTGTCATGAGATGCCACACGGTGGTGAGAAAAACCGCTGCATTTTCATGCAGCTAACATCCATCCAGAAGTCTTGTAGCTATGGCACCATACAGAGGTGATGAGGCGGAGGCTATGACAGCAGGAAGGCTATCACAGCATGTGAAGAATACTGTGCAGTGGAGCTAGAACTGCCAGTAAGACCACAGACACTGCTGACCTGGACGTGTCACTCCTAACTTCATCTCGAATTCTGTCAATAACATTGTATGACTGCTGATTGCTTTCTGCAAAAGAAAAATAAAGTCAAGTCCAACACATACTTTTTAACACAACATGTTGCAAGCGCCATATGTTTCAGTTTACAAATATTGTCCAGAGTTTTTGAAATAAAAATAATAGTATTTGAAATGTATCCAGCTCTGGTATGAATGGTAAAATAAAATAAAATAACAAAATAACTGAATCAATAACTATAATTAAAATAACAACAAAACTGCAATAACAATAATTACACCGCATGCATCTTTCGTGAACATTAACCTTGTCACGTATCCGTACAATAAAGTACAAGCTTATTGTGGTCAGGTGACACGGGTATTGCACAGGGAAAGAAAATGGTCACTGGAAAAATGTGGACAAAGTCTTCAATACATGCTATAAATATGTTAAATTACATGCATTTTAATGCAGGTGACATTACTCAGTTATTGCGACGAGTAATTTCACTTGATCATTGGTCGCGATGAAACACTTACAGGGCGCACCAACCTCAGCTAATAACATCACCCGTATTAAAACACATGTAGTTTAACATATATGTTTCTGAATAATGTCATTAATTATAATATAGCAAGTATTATAACAAAATAATAACAATAACAATAACAGTACTAATAACAACAAATAATGATATAAAAACAATAATGTTGGTACTTCTAAAAAATCACTAATTGCTCAAAAACATTGTTATCAAGGTGGATTACAGTTTACCAATTTTAATTTTGTGGACGTCGTACTAGAAACCACCACTAGGTTGTGAGCAATGCTCATTGTCGACAGAACCACAGTAAAAAGTGGAAAAGTACAGTATACAAACTCTACGTCAGGTAAAATCGAATTTTGTTTTGAAATTTGATACAACTGGAGGAGGAAAATGAAGTATCAAACCTCCTCAAGTTCCATCTCATGAATTTACATTTAACCAATGAAAAAGCGGAAGTTACGACAGACAGATGATGGTCGCTGATTGACAGGGAGCGTCACACCACATTTACAATCACATGCATACGCAGAGTAACTTACGGTAAAGATTTACACGTGATGTGGCGATTCCATGTCTGTTTTCTGCCTTACAGACGTAGTAGCCAAAATCGCTTGAACGGATGTCTTTCACGACCAGTGTATGATACGTCTCCCCAGACCTAAGAAAGGCTCCTTTCCTACTCTCCTGCACCAGATATTTGGATCCTGTTGTTAGCTTGACGTTAGGTTTTTGTTCTCGGACCCACGTCACCTGAGGAACGGGGTCACCTACAGAAAGGCAATGTGCAGTTACATACAATTTCCATATTTTGTTTGTGAGAAACATCAACACGTTATTGTACCCAATACAATTACTCCATTATTTATCAGAGACGTTGCGAACTGAAGCAGTTTACAGCACCACCGTATATAATTACTCCACCATTTATCAGAGACGCTGCGAACTGAAGCAGTTTACAGCCCACGGTATATAATTACTCCACTATTTATCAGAGACGCTGCGAACTGAAGCAGTTTACAGCCCACGGTATATAAATACTCCACTATTTATCAGAGACGCACCACCGTATATAATTTCCCATGTTACTCCCTTAAAACTCAATTATAAAGTTTTAAATAAATTCCCGAATGTCTAAAAAATTCCTACATTGGCTTCCAAAGTTTGATTCCAACTCTGTTCCTTGTAACGAAAAACTATTCCAACCTAAAGGGGCGGGAACAATTTTTGGGCTGAAAAACACATTTTTAGTATTATTGTTGGATTGGATACAATTCTCAAAATTTGTAGCTTTGAACAGAGCTAAAAACCAACAACATCATGTTTTTGTGAATTTAGTACAAATTGTCAATTTTTGCCAAGCTGCCGGACATTTGCTAAAATCCAGGCCAGCGACTTTGCACTTAAAAACGCTCAGAATTCCCTGCCATTTATGGAGTGTTAAGATTCAGCTCCACCAGCACAGGGTTAGACTGTGACCCCGGAGGTTCCGGCTCGATTCCGCCCTGAGTCTGATCTCAGAAAATCACTTTTCTCGAGGGTACTGTCCCTTAATTAAAGACAAGTTTCCTACATCGGTAATAAACGCTGATACCCTACATACCTGAAGATATGCATGACAGCTTTGCAGATGGCTTATTCAAGTAGGCAGTGACAACGGGGTTAGTCGTTCTTGTGGAAGGTTTGTATTCAATAGCCAATAAAATTGTTCTTTCTACTGGTGACTGCGTTGGAACGTTATTGGACGCTAGACAGCGGAATGTTCCTCGGTCATCCTTTTGCAGATTCTTCATCTTAAGCACGCTTCGAAACTTCCGGTCGCTAAGTATTTTGTTCTGAAACATCAGTATAAGTTTGCAGTAGCCCCCTCTTGAGTCTTATTAAGCACGCCACTTCCATTGTCAGTTTTTTCACATAGTCAGATGTCGCAAGTCGAAATATGTCCAAGTGAAATATACCGTTTTGTCGTTTTGTGTGCATTGTTTATTTTATTGTCACATTGTGTTTGTAGAAACTCTTCTGACAACCAACTCCAGATGATAGACAGACAGTGCGATTATATTAGAAACTGGTGATTAAACTTGGAAATTTCAATTCTACGCGTACAATATGAGACTGTTTCTACAACAGTAAAAAAGTTTCATTCAACTGTGACCACACTTCAAATTCAGTGTAGCAAATATGCCGACTGACAATTACATCAGTTACCAACTACTCAATAATCATTATCAACTTAAGCATAACCCTGACAAATATTCGGGCCATCACGATGACATTTTTTTGTTGCCTATGTATATTGTAAGAAATATGAGCTTACTTCTCGACGACAGAATGAGTTGTGAGTTGAAACAGCAAAGAAATGAAACTAAAGGAAACAAAATACTTCAGACAATGAGAAAGTTTCAAACCTCAAAAATGTGGTCTTTAGGCATGGATAGATGGTGGCCGGACACCTTTGCCCATTGTATGGTTGGCCGGGGAACTCCTTCCGCTTCACAGAACATTTCTGATGATCCATTGATGAAGCTTTTCTCGTTAATGGTATGGCCAGAAATAGTTGGTGGCTCTGTAAAAATCCACCATGAAATAAAATTGGTTTTCTGTAGTGCCAAAGCAAAAAATCCAAATGAAATACAGGAATTCTGGAAACCGTGGTAGTCTATGTTTGCTGACTTGGTTACCCATTCACTGATACATGTAAATATTGCGCACTTAAATTAATCTGAGAGGAGCCTGTATCCAATAGATACAACCATTGTGGGCGCACACCAATTAATCCAAACACATGAAGTTTCCAAAGCTAAAATGCCGCCATGGTTGCACGAATGGTAAAAATGTCCAAGACCTGTGATTTTTTTCCAATGTCATGTGACTGCATTCTCATTCCTAGTTGCCGCTTCAAATCGCGTCATAATAACGCTAGACACGGCATCACCAAACATCTGTATAGCTTAGAACTTTGGAATATAGTTACAGCTTAGAACATCAGAATCCATTGATCACTTTGAACATCAGAATACATTGATAGCTTAGAGCATTAGAATACATTTGCACTGAATGAAGAAAGCCCTGTTGATTGCAAATCAATTGATCACCAACTATGAATACTTCAAGGAAATATAGGTGACAGAAACTCACCTGTTACGCGGACCTCGACTTTTTTATGCAGAAAGTCCCGATCGCCAGGTATAATGACCTGACATGTGTAAAAACCGGTGTCATCGCGTACCAGTCCACGAATAATGAGACTGTAGACATATATGTAGGAAGAGCCAGTCCTAGACACGTCCACGTCATAATGCAACTGGCCATCCGCAGTAGCACTGTTAAAAGGTGTGTCTATTCTATTATTTTCTGAAAGCTTGTAAGAACCTCGCTTCATCTCGCGATTCCAACGAACCTACATAGCAGGGAAAAAGATGCATTATTAGATATAACCATGCCAGTGTCATTAAGTAATCAAACAAGCAAGCTGATAGTTTAAAGTAAAATCTGACCAATTTCGGACAAATTTCATCCCAAAAACTGGTGTCACTTCATGGACACCAGTGCTGTAAACACCCATAATTCCTCTAACCATTGTATGACACTAGATACTGCATAGAACTTAAAAAAGGTGAAACACTTATTTGTTGCAAGCAAAAATGAAGAGCAGAATTTCATCTTATTTGATACATTGTGTTCGCAGTTCATGAAATTTTACTGCAAGTCAAGCATATCTAATCCCAGTACAAAATAATTCAGTTCAGACCAGTGCTACTGGGTGTAATCCTACACAAATACCCTATCTGTTATGGTTGATACCATGCAAACTCGACAAAATGCACATTTTGGAATTTCGAATGCCTGTGTTTTTGATAAATTCAGCTTAAAATCTACCCTTTCTAGCCTGAACACAGCATACAGAAGGTGAAATCAATGCACATGACATCATCAGTGCCCACTTGGAATTTCACTCATTAATTTGAGTGTTGCATAAGTATTTTGTAATTTACACAAAAAGAACTACAGTTAATGCAGTTTGCACGGTAAAACAGAGAAACGGTCCGCCAGCTTAGTAGCAATGTTATATAAAGTTAATATTTCTTGAAAATTTAATGAATTATAAACTAGCAAAACTATATTCTTTGAAACCTTCCTAATCAAAGGGATCACAATTTTTTTCAAAGAACCGTGATTTTTCAGAGATCACCATCATACAGGAATCCAATCACAAGAAACTTTTTGCACAAACTCTTTAAATCTTTCTTCTTTATTCCATTGACTGCAGTAGCATGTTTCATATTTGCTGTTAATCCCAAGTACTTCATTGTAAAATTAAGACTTCAATGTCAGTTGAAAATATCGGAGTGTTGCGATTTTAGACACTTAAATTCTGGCCCAAAAGCTTTAACTGAAAATCCTAGCAGCGCTTTTGTTCGGTGCTAACGGAATAAATGGAATATATAAGTTTCATGCAAAACAAAAACATTTGTTGAATTTACTGCGATCTCTGTGAAAATTTTTAATTTTTTAGAAGAACAAAGTTCACATAGTTAAAGACATAAATTTACGAATTTCAAAATGTGCACATGATCAATTGTTGTGGTTACCTAAGGTCTTAAAAACATAAAATTAATGAGTTTACAGTGAATAGGATAATCATATTCAAGAAATTTAATATTTGGGAACAAAGGTAATAATTAAAGTTACCTTAACTTTAGCAATAGGGCAAATAACCATCAAAATCAAAGAAAGACATGGGGTGAATAGCAATATTGGATTGTTCATCTAGAAATGAACAAAAATCGTTATTGGCTTAATCAGACATTTACACATAAATATATAAATCTTAAACTGATGTGGAAATGTATATCGCAAACTTTTTAAAGTCTGGTCAGCACGCCACCTGTTAGCCACATCACGTGACCTAATGAGTTTAAGTCTGAAAAGATTTCTGCCTCAACCGGGACTCAAACCCGGGGTCTTCTGCTAACCGTGCATGTTTGCAATACATTTACACATAGTAAAGCAATGTTGTAATTAATACAACATTGTAATTAATAACATGTTGTAATAATACAATATCGCCATAAAAGATACCTTATATTCGTATGGGTTGTTTCGTGGAAATTTAACATGGCATTGCAGTTCAGCTGTGTCGCCCCTATTCTTAATGACTGGTTTCATATCCTGGGTTATAGTGGGTCGCTGGCTGTAAACTGCAAATGAAACGGATTCAAGAAT
Source organism: Phoronis australis (assembly GCA_002633005.1). NCBI lineage: Eukaryota > Metazoa > Phoronida > Phoronidae > Phoronis > Phoronis australis. Next base: position 344,337 of record NMRA01000411.1, on the reverse strand, counting down.
GAGGCAAATATGTCATCCCGACAAAACAGACGGCCACAATTCTCAATTTACAATTCAAAGCAATGATTCATCAGGTTTATTTCTGTGATGAAAGCTGCAGGCGCATGGAACAAAAAAAAAAACATTTTAAAGCCTTGCTAGAAATAAAATTTGAATTAGGTCTTTTGATCTCTCAAAAGAAAGCGCTTCAGATTTTGCTGGGGTTTGCCAACCCCAATATACTCTGAAGCGTTTCCTTGAATTACGTTTTCTTCAGTTGCTGTTGGTTTCGGTATTCTTGTTGGTAACGGAAACAGAATCTTATCATAGCTTACCTTACAAGGAATATCATTATTTAAGACTGATTTTATGGCAGCAACAGGCCTAAGTTAATTTTTATTTTTTAGCCAGCTAAACACGACAAAGTGTTTGCCTTCTAAACAAATAAATGACTGTCACTTGTACGGGGAAGGCTTGCCATGAACATAATCTGTGTAGCAGGTAAATTCAGACTTAGATAATTTTCCAAATTTAATTATAAATAGGTAAATAAAACAACAAGAATGGATCAACTGAAATTTTCGAATATAACGTCCTTCGTCAACAGAAACAGAAATAAAGTAAAATCAAACACTATATGACAATTGACATATAGTGTTTAATTTTACTTCATTTCTGTTTCTGTTGATGAAGGACGTTATATCCGAAAATTTCAGTTGATCCATTCTTGTTGTTTTATTCACCTATTTATATTCTACATTTGGTGAAACAATAGTATCCTTGGGAGGATCTGGATCGCCTTATTTAGTTTCAGTTTTATTTTCTACCAAATTTAATTCAAATTTAAATTGGTTATATGTCAATACACTTTAGAAGTATTCTTATGTTTCGTATCCGCTAGGTGTGCATAAATACCAAACCCACCTTTATGTCATTTTTATTGCCAAATTATCCAAGATTCAAACTTAGTCATGAATAGTTGGCATGTAATTGTATTGTAAGACATTTCCACAGTGGATGGGCTATCTTCTGTGTTCTCATAATATGAGCTCATAAGTTGTAGTCAGCAGTCAACGTTTACAGAAATTATCTAAGTAGCCATCTGTTTTGAAACTAGCTGGGTAAAAACCCACATTTTTGTTTTCAAAGTTGTGAGCCATTTTACGGTTTCGCCAGTGGTTCCACTATAACATGAAATACTGTTGATAAGACTATGTTGTCGGTAGAAAGTATAAAGGCGACATGAGCCTCACTCTGATTTGAGTCACACAAGGTACTGAGGCTCCGTAGAACCAGTACTAATCAGGCTGGGGTGTTACGATGGTTCCAGGTGTGCTAAGTTTGAAATGGTCTTGTTGACCCAAATCTTTACTTAAAAATATCCCAATTACAAGTTTTAGAGTAAGAACTCGTAAAAAAGAGTGAGTCTTTACCTGAAGCAAATATGCTGCACAGCACGACACCGATGACAGAGTACATTTTAACTCAACAGTCAGTGAATACTTCGAAGAATTAGCTGAGATCTTGAGGCAGTTCGCAGTTTCTCAACACACATCAATCGCCACTTTACCCTATTTCCGGACATGACCGACAAAGAACGGAATTTTTGAGTCATCGGCAAACTCACGTGACTAAAGGTGAGTAACCATCACACGGCAAGTAAATATTTTCAAAAATGCACGAATGCACTTTTTGATTGAATTGGGTAATGGGCATAGTTACTTAAGTAACCATGGACATAGCTCAAAATATTAGAAATTAACTTTATGACTTTCATAATAGTGAAGATCATTGAATTTTTCGCCGGCCACCTGTGAATATGACGTCATTGATCAAAGAGTTATTTATAGCGCAGAGCAGCCGTGAGTCATTGCTGGCTCAGGGGCCAGCAACTTGCGGGGGGGTGTGACGCGTTAAATAATAACCCCGTGAGTAGTTTTTACGGACGTGGGGTCATATTTGCATGGGTTGAAAATTTTCCACATTGAATTTAGGCCCCGTCAAAAAACTACCCCAATTCATTTTTAATAGTGAAAAATGACCCACGGGTCATTTTTTCACGGGATCATTATTTAATGCTACACCGGCCCATCTCCCGGCCTCTCCCAAGTTCTAACAATTGCTAATTTGTTGAAGATATGTACATTTAGTCTAAATCTGAAATGATGTTTTTTATCATAGTTTGTTTTGTTCAAGGAACTGAGTAACGCTTTATTGCCGTGATTTTGATTCGATTAGCGAGGTCCTAGCGTTACTGAACTCTACCCAGTTTACTGCGGTGTTTTCTGTGTTTTTTTTTTATGCCTCTACTGTTCAGTTAGCTGAATAGACCATGGATGGCCACCTGCAGCGTAGAGCACAGCAGAATCGCTTCAGTTCAGTGGCGTCCGCACGTGAGGGCCATCCCGGTCTCCAGCGCCAAAACGCACTGAACTTTTTGAATAGGGCTCTCCAGTGCCCGGTTGCATGAAACAGTTCCAAATAGGGACTCAGTTCCCTAAGTATTTTTGCGTATTTGTATCTTCATGGACTCACAGGTGCAAAATATTTCTATCATTTCATCTTTATTATGAGTTCCTCTTTGATTAATGACATTTCCTAATAATATAATTAAAAACTGAGCCCATAATTCGTTGAAAATAAATAGGGGCTTAGTCCCTAAATTGGGTGTGTTGCATGAAAAGATCCCTAACTATTTTCGATAATATTGACAATTACACGTAAAGTTAATTCTCAATTTGTATAAAAGTCAAAAGTTGAATTAGTAGTGGACCTAAACCAATAAAAGAAAGAGCAATCGAGGTTTTCACAAGTCCAAAAATACGCAGTAGATTTAGGGAACTTACTAGTTAAGTCCCTGTTTGGGACTGTTTCATGCAACCGGCCACTGAGTGGCATTCTTGAAAATGTCATTTTCAAGGTACTCGTATGATGACGACTAACGCATTAATTCATCTGTCGAAAACGCTAAGGTCGTGCAAGTATCATCACAATGCTTGCATGACTTTACCGCTACTAATTAGCGGCACGCAGGGAACCAGCGAGGACTTAACCGTTGATAGCTTCACAAACCGCAGCGTTGGCGCGAAAGTTCTAGCCATTTGACACTGCCCAGAGCCGAGCTGTCCGCGAAAGTGTGAATTTGCCGGTTGTCTGTTCCTCACCACCGTGGCCGAAATAGTCCGGCAACAAAAGTGTTAGCGAAAACGTCAGCAGCTTTGGATCGGTGAGTGGTCCAGGTCTATGGGTCCAACCAGCGTTTTTCTTACTGGCGAAATTGCTAGAAGAAACGCAATAGTATAGGCGAACAGCAAACAATGTTCTTTGAAAGTACAGTAGTTTTCGCCGGTGCAGGCGACCAGGACCGAACTTTTCATCTATGAAACACTAATGACGTGTTTAAAAGACTCAGTCTTAGACGGAATCTTTTTGAAGACGCAAAGGAAAAGTTGTGACTAACAAAGATGCATTTCTTAAAATGCCGTTTTTACAGCTGTACTTAGGTAGTCTGCGCGAAAGCCACACAATTTCGAAAACGACAGTGTCGTGCCCAAGGAAAAATACAATACACGGATCGAAAAATAAAGTAAACTCGAAAAAATGTATCAGAAAATGTATTACCCTCTGACACAGCGCCACCTATACTTTCGTTTAGCACTGTGATTGAGTGTAAAAATGTATTTGCGATGACAGCAACAGTTGCTTCGTCCTCAAGACATTGTAAGAAAGGCATCAGCCTAGTGCCTTTCGTCCACACGTACTGAGTACAAACGACAACCAAAAGCACCGGTTTTACTGCAAACGCTGACAACGTTTCGAAAACGTTTACGATGCAATCAAGTAAACGCACTTGTAAACGTAAAAGAAGTTTTGTTTTCATCTCTTTAGCCAGGGTACTCGTGTGGACGGGCGTGGAACTGAAACAATACAAAAAGTATACGTGAGGCTGATAGCCGATAGATGGCAATACAGGTCTTTCTCTTCGGAATCTTGTCAACATGATTATTTACGAACGCCGACACTGGAGCATGGGGTAAACCTCAACAGCAACGTGTTTGCTTTTAGCCGTCTTTTGGAAAGTTCGAGTGTCCCAGTTTGCAACCCCAATAGTCAAACAAATCGAGTCAGGTCTTAGAATATTTCTTTCCGTGATAGGATTCCAGTTATGTTACCAGCACGAACATGTAAGCCATCAACGATTCAAGAAGTTACTTAGGTTGGCCAACTCTACTGATTCCTGTGGTAATTACCATGGTAACGAATCTGAATGATTTTAATTTAGACCAAAAAGCACCATTGCTGGTTCTGGTCTGTGTTTTTATGAAAATAGTGTCGGTGGTGCGGTATTCTTAGTTCATGATCTGCGGACTTTTTCAAAAAAAAAGTCAATCCGCCTGAGACGATCCACAATGATACGGAATTCGTTCGTTTTTTGACAAATCATGATATTTCAACCCTTGCTCACCCTACATGTGTAGATTTTCAAAAACGACATGGGGTGAAATTGATGCGTGAGGGCATTCTTTTTCTTTTAGTCCATGTTTCAAAACGAGTCGTCAAACGATAATTTAAATGATTAAAACGAATTCAAAATATGCGTGTCACTATAGATATATATGTTCATATACATGTGCAAATATATGCATATGCACATGTATATGTATATGTATATGTATATAACTATGTTTATCGCCAACAACAGCAGCATGGTGAAAATCTGACAGTAGGCCTATATGGAATTGGTAAAATGCATGTAATTAATGAAGAGAGGTCTGTTAATGTCAAACACGTCCACACAATGGATTTGTAACCCATGAGCTGTGTAACTCTGGCCTTGAAGTCTTGAAATCCTTTTTCAAAACAATCTGATCGCAAACGTCAACAGAGACGATCTTTTCAACGGTTTTCCTCTCACAGTTAAAGAGGCTTCTAGCAGGGACGAAATGAAACTCAAAATGTCTCGCTACGTTGGCTTCGTTAACATTAGGGAACCATTTTGGTATCAACCGATAAAGGTTCCGAGATAGAAGAATGAATTTGAGATTGAAGGCATTTAATTTTCATGAAGTTCAAAAACGAGTCAGACAAAATACTATCTTGATATCGTCACCATAAAGGAATTTTAAAGTTGCATTACACTGTTTCCCTGGATACAAAACGAAAATTGAATTCTCAAATGTCTGTTATTCTCATTAAATCCGTGTCATAATATTCATTACATTTATATGATTCTATTTCCGTTATCAACAAGAACGTAAAAAAACATCAGCACTCCAAGAAAACGCTTCAGAATAGGGTCGGACAATTTTCACTAATTGCGCATTCGCCATGGTGCTTGCACGCATTGCCTCTTTGAGTTGATTAGACAAATAGAATCCTACTACGGCATTACGAGACCGATTTTACGAGAGAACAAGCTCTTATTCGATTTTCGATTTTTAGCCACCTAAACAGGGTAAACTGCGGTTTTAAATTTATTCTGAAATTTACGTTTTTGTAGTTAAGTTAGTTTGAACACTGTAATGCTGACAGCAACTGGTTGTCTTAGCTCTACAGAAACACAGAAGTCGGAGGAATTGAAAGCTTTTTGAAGGTTAGGAAACTAAGGACAAGACTCTGCCAGAGACTGCTTTTCATTGATCTCCAATTGCTATTATTTCCGAAATGATAAGACAATGTTTAATTACGTCAAAACCGATGAGGTATGTAAAAATAACACCGTCAGTCCTGCCTCTTGTCGGCGGTGTGGTTGGTATATATTTTTGGTGCTAAACAGAGTAGTCAGAAGCACTGAAGTTCTTTTCCCTCACCGCCGTCAACAACCCCGCTGGCAAATACGTACAGTTCGAGGCCTTAGACGTGTAATCCTACTCAAAAAGCCGCGAATCAATATTATTGAAAGCAAGTCACATTTCCGAGATCAATAATAGTTTACAGTACCCAAAACAATACCGCCTGAATACACCAAAGCATTCGAGATCGACGTTACCGTTGAAAGATCCTGTGAGCCGCGTTTGCAGCCCGAAAGGCAGTCTTTTCACATGACCGTCGCATGTCAGCTAAACCCTTTCAGAGCCCCTGACAAATCATTGAAAGGTTTCACAACATACGCGATTTACTACTATGTGCAGTTGACAGATTGAGTCCGAGGGATGGACATGGTGCGGGATGTTTTCGTTCTCGCCTTGCTGCTTGTCCTGTTGATGTGCAAAGATTGCACGGGGAAGAGAGTTTCAGGACACATAAAAACGAAAGAGGTATGTGGATTACGATAGTCTATAGTTTAGTAAACGTTCAAGTAGTTCACCGATGCCCTCGTGAGTAATTCAGGCTAAAGCCATTTCATCCCCACCGTGACCGTAGGCCCACGTGAACTATTGCTGGAGGTCTTAACACTTAAATTTTCTTGTTTCTAAACTTTCGTTGGACATTTTGGGTAAAATGAGAATGACAAAGAATTGATTTTTATTAGCAGAGAGATATCACGCAAAACCACTTTAACACTAATTCGTGTGTGTGGCCAAAAAGTGCTCACCTTTACAAAAAAAAATCCACCTGAGATTAACAAAAATAATGTGGTATTTGTTTTTTCTTTCTTTTTACCATCGCTTGGCAAATCATGTCATTTCAAACTTTGCTTACCCTTGTTTAAGTGACTAATTTCTTTAGCTCTTCAAAAAAAAATTAAAAAATATTAAAACCTTGGCTAAAATTCATGCAGGTGGATGTTTTTTAGTCGGTAAGTGCAGATGAATCCGGTAAAGACCAGAATCATCTTTGTGTTTTTGCCCTTATTTGGTTATTTTAGCCTAAATTTCAATGTAATAATTACATAGTTGATAACAATTGATAACAAAAACAGACACCAGGATGGAAAAGCAGACATTGGGTCTGACGTAAAATGTCCACTGTAACTTCTAAAAATGCTCAAAAATGTTTTTAGTCAAATGTGGAAAATAAGGATATGCTACTTGGAAGTTGGAAAGTGCATGATAACAATTTAATTACTCTCACAGTAAAACAAAAACATAAACTTCTTTCAAAATAGTTGTTTTACAAAATCCTACATTGTGCACATTCTTGTACAAAGATTTCATACCTTATTTGACTCTGACACACGATTTTGTTTCGTCAATTTTATGATGCGTCTTTGTTCCTTTAAGAATCAAAAGTCTAAAATGTTTGATTTTATTTTGGAGTCAGTAATATTTAATAATTTTTCACAGAAATTCTCTTTCAGTCGTACTTTCAAACAAGTTGTGTAATTTTCAGGTGATACCTGATATTTCCAATGACTAATCCCTTTCGAAATCCGAGACGTGCTGATGTGAAATCGTTGTTTACTTAACATTTCAAAAAGTACATGCCTTGGTGACAAAACCTGAATGCATAACAAAGTTTATAAATATATGGTAATTACCCATAATCCTTTTCACGGTAATGATTTTGAGGTGACCCTCTCTAAAAGATGTATATCAATTTAGTGACCTAATATATGCTTCTCTTAAAGTATGGGCCAAACATTTAAATGTATCCTCCTGTTTCATGTTTTGTCACATAACCAATTGAAGGTTTTTACCTGAATGCATGGAATAATGAGCTTTCAAGTCTAGTGTACTACAGTTATTGATTAGAATGACCTCTTCAGTGCTCTGGTGGTGTGTTGGGCTTACAGGAATCGATCTGAGGGCAGGATATAAAGCCCCTTCAGAGGAGACGACCAAAAAAAATGTACCACCACTATGAAACTGCTGCTAGCATGAATAACTCTGTCCTCGGTGGCACAATCTTAGCTCCGCGGCTGCTATGAGTCTGTTTCACTTAAGTATTAACAAACTACTTAAGTCATAATACTGATTTACACTTATGGAAACTATTCAGATTTGACTTCTTTCCTGTATACAAATAAACCTCCCAACTGTTATTTTTAGTAAAATACTTTTAAGTAATGATGCTAACTGAAAATGTTGTATACATTTACAACTTTTTAGTGAAAACAGGTGCCAGGTGTTTGCTTATTTCAATCTCCTTAGTGGCTATTTTTTCCAACGTAGTGGTGACACTAGAGTATTTCTATTGACAAACTCAGCGCAATCTACATGTGCCTTAGATGAAGATTTTAAGTTGTTGGATCTCAGTTTTTATGAATTCTTTGCTACCTTCAAAATGTCACTGTTTGCAACACAATGTTTTTGTGAATCATGCAAAAAAGTCAAACATTGAAAGATGTCCGAGCATCAAAGAAATTGCATTTCATTTTCGTGAACTCTAAGCACTTTTTTGCCCACCAAAAATCAAAGCAGACACCGCTGTTATGTTTAAAGGGACTTAACAGTTCTTTATGATTATTGTTTGATGGATTAGACTTCTTGAAGTTATAAATTTTGACCGTATGTTGTGTTTTTGCAATTTTATTACAAATCTCCAATTTGTGTGGTTGTCAGGTGTTCGCTGAAATCATGCCAGTTTCTTTGCCATTGATGTGCTTAAAATACTTTGTTATTTACTGTACCTGTTGGTATTTGGGATAGCGTACCTGTTGGGATTTGGGATAGCGTACCTGTTGGGATTTGGGATAGCATACCTGTTGGGATTTGGGATAGCGTACCTGTTGGGATTTGGGAGAGCGTTTGTGTACTGTTGCCGAGGTTGTGAGTTTGAAACTAAGCTACACTTAATTTCTGTAAAAATATTTTTCTCGCAGAGAATGTCGCTTTAATTCGCAACTGTAAAGTGTTACATGATGATTGAAGCTTGCTGTTTTCAAAAATCATTTTTGTACGAAATAAATGAATAATTTTTATGCATATTTCTAAGTTACCACATTTTCTGTTCTCATTTTCCAGACATGGGCCTACATCACCAGATTCTGTTTTTTGTCCTCGGGTCGTGGTGAAATGTTTTTCAAGTATCGTTATCCCAAGGTAAGATTTTGTAGGTTTTGTGTTCTAAAATGTTTATAGGGTTCTGTTCTAAGAATTATCTGAAAAAGAGCAAAGCTTTTAGTGTTAAATTTTGTTACCAAATCAAAACAAGATTAAAATTAAAAGCATTTTTTGGTAAAAATTCTTCAGTTTGGAATAAAAATAGTTGCTAAAATTGCCATATCTCCACTTTTCTTAGGCTTGCAACATTGTTGCAAATGCTCAAAATTTACCAATGATACTTGGTAATAGCTACACCTCATATACTATGCTAAAAGCAGAGTTAATTTTCTGAAAAGTTATTTTTGTCCAGAAACTTGAAAAAAATGAACCTTTGTCTGTTATGTTGCGTCCCAATCTGAAGAGTTTTCACGTAGGCAGTTTATGAAAAACTCTGACCTATGAAAAGTATCATCATTTTATACACTTTCTTGGGAGAGGGTGTGTTTTGCACATTTGTGGAAATGCCGATAATTGTGAACGGTCCATGAGCATATTTTTGCTTAAGGTGAATACTTTGCAGAACAATTTACCATCTGTCATCTCATTTATGCCCGTGTGTCCGGATGTGAAGCTGTGCTGAATTTAAGCTGATGGATTTACGTGCAACAATATCTTGCTTTGAATATAGGCAAGCACACATACCCAGTGAATTGTCTCACTTTGCGTTTACTCACACTTTGCGTTTATTCACACTTTTCCTTATCCAAAATAAAGTGACCGTCCATTTTTTTATGAAGTTACACAATTAGGTCTTGTGCAACACACATACATACGAGGGATCTAAAGGTTGGATTTCTGTCTGTTTGCATTTGTTGGTTTATTCAAACCGTAAATGTTATTCAAGGCTTCCTTATTCACTCATTTTGGACATTGTTTGAAGAAACGAGAAATCAATATTTCTTTCCAGACTGAGGGTAAATAGTGGGACACCAGTATCCATATCCATGTTACTATGGTTATCGTACATTTATCACAGCTTTGCATTTTGATGCTTTGTAGATGCTAAAATGTCCTCTAGGCATTATGGTTAGAATTTTGTAGTTTGGGGCACAGTATCACAGATGAGCAGATGTTCAAATTGTTCAATTTCTCGAAAAACATATTTAAAGAAAAAATGTTTGTTTTTACATGTACTATGTGTCGCCAGCGTCATTCAGTTAAATTTGAATATTTGCTGCACTTGATGTAAGTCTTCTAAGAACAGAAAAAATGTTTGTAAGTTAAGGAATTACAGTTCTTCCTAAATGAAACAATTTTTATCATAACTTGTAAACTATTTTTTTTTACATAAATGAATTTTTAAACCCAGCTCTCTATATTTCAGTCTATTGTCTGATTTTTAAGTGCTCAAGATATCCTCATCACTGTGGCTTGAGGTTTTAATATTTATTATCACAGCCACTCACAAAAGTCCCATTTAGTTATTTAATTTTGACACAAAGCCACTGACGCAGCGCAAAATGATCGGTGTGTCAAGTGGGGTTTACTCACGCAACTCATAAATGGTCGCAAGACGGAAGTTGTAGGTAGAAAGGTGGCGTGAGCATGAGCAAAGTTCTCAATTGCCGTAGTAACTGCTCCATCATCGTTATTATGGTCATTGTCGTTGGCATCATTCGACAATTAATGCATGTGACAACATTTCATTGACTTTTCATTGTTTTGCCCAAAAGAAATAATACAATCTGTTGCTTAAAACATGGATGGCACGCATGACAACACGAGCAGTTTTTTACATAACTGATATAACACTAACTGATAGCTGCTACTGCAGCAATGTTGTCCAGCAATTCCAATAACAATACTATGTTTCTTTTTGTTAGTTAAGATATCAACTGAAAATATTAGAAACTTACTATTTTTATTGAAATAAGACTCCTTATTTCTGCCGAATTCCAAGGCATACGGCAAATAAATGATTATCAGGGTTAAAGTTAAAAACAAGGCACTGAACAGCTGACTGGCAAATCTTAGAAGTTGCGCCAAAATGATCACCATATGTACGCTATTGCAAAAGTGTAATGAAAACGATCCCTTCCACTTTGCCCCAGTTTTGTGTGGATGTTAAGGATTTCCCATGAAACATGTACAGGTGTCTTGGTCACATACTCACCAGTCATTCAGCGATCCATTTAACAAGTTTAACACAAAACCTTCAACTATCTGGACTATTTTCTGTGATATCCAGTATGTTTACAGCACACTCTATATATGTGCCGCATAGTTTCTGAATTGTTCCGTCATTCACTCCTGCTAAATGGTGTGGACAATTGACTTCGCTCTTTCAAACTTTTGACATTATTACAACAAACATTCACTGGAATACAGCGTGTTATTATAGGTTGCGTTTACACACGGACTGCCTCTAGTTTCCTCACTGTAATCAGAGTGCATTGATACATTTTGGGATAAATACACTGTACTGGTATTTCCACATTCCCTATGTTCCCTACGAAAAGTGTGCGTTTTTTTGATTAAATTCAAATACCGATCATTTCTTCAGTGCATGCTCCACCCGAACACCATATCTCTCACCGAGAATTTCCACCCAAAAGTTCGCCCGTGGGCGTATTTTTGGTATTTGAAAATCTGATGGATTGTTTTGAAATACGTATGTAATATGTGTTGATGAAAAATTCAGTTTATTTTGGCAAGATGC
>NMRA01000411.1:300891-332543 GCA_002633005.1 Phoronis australis | reverse complement strand
GCTTTGATTAACTGGGAGTCTTAGTAATCTTTCAATGTGGGTGTCCAAACTGGAGAAATTCTGATTGACAGGGCGTCCAAATGATACATTGGGCGTCCTTGCCAGGGCGTCTACATTAGTGCTAGGGCGTCCAAATGGACGCCCAGGACGTACGCTGCATGAAGGCCTGGCAAGATGCTGTAGTTTGGGATCGTGATTTCACTCAAACAACAATCTTTTAACAAGATATATGACTTTGTTTTTTATTACACTGTATAAAGGACAATTTCAATTACACAGTTTCTGAAAATATTCCCCCCCCCCTTTTCTGAAATTATGCCTAGACGTATATTTGGTTTATTTGGCATTTTTAAAAGGTCGTTCCGAATATCCATCCATGGGCCTATTTTCAGAAATCCCCGTATTTGTGAGTGGGTGTACCGTAAAGTTTCTTCCCTTAAGAACAAGACATGGTGGAGTGCGTGAAATATCGTATTAATTATCAAGTAAAATTTTCAATAAAAATAAACGTGAAGAAAACTTGTCTTCGCTATTCCTACAACTGTCTTCAACAAACAATGAAATTTTGAAATTTTTAACAATAAAATGTAGAAGATGGCAGTTTTGGCAAGCATTTTTTTAACTTTGAGGAAATTTCATCATTGCATTTTATTAAACATTTATTTTGTAAGTAACATTCATAATTAGAAATATAACTGTAAAATTGCCATATTTCTATTTTTCAGAGGTTTACCACATTGGTGTAAATGCTCAAAATTTTACCAAATATTGTTTCAAATTGTTAGTACCTACACCATACAAACCATGCTAAAAGCAAAGTAAATTTTCTGAAAAGTTAATTTTATTGAGAAATTTGACAAAGTTTCAAGTGTCCGCCATACTGTGTCCCAAACTGAAGAATTTTCACCATAATAACAATCATCAACTGCATAAAATTTTAGTCATCTCTGCCAACAACAATATGTCCCTGGGTTAGCTAATGTACATACTATTAGAGAGAAATACTGTGTTTCAAGGGTGGTACCCGTACTGTTAGAGCACAGGCACCTTTGATCAGCCCTCAACTATACACTTATTATAGTATGTGGTCGAGGGCTACAGGTGCCTGTGGTTAGAGTGTAGGTACTGATGGAGAAGGACCTTGAATGGCATCAAGGTAAGGTAGAGTATACAGTCTTGTTGTACTCCATGGTACATTCTGTGTACACCTTACAGTGACTACTGCACACTACTATTGATCATACCATGCGGAGTGAACCAAAACAAAGGACAAGGAAATATTTATTATGTGCTAACCATTAGTTACTAAGCATAATTAGCTAAACAGTATCCTTGTAAACAATGTCAGTGTAAACATTGTGCCCAGGACACAAATCATTGTTAGCTCTCAGTTATATTGACTCTCCCTGGGATTACTGGTATAAGCTTGCAGCAAGGAGGAAGACTATTATATAGTGCCTTGTTTATGGTGGAGTGAATAGGGAAGTTACTGAGACATGTGACCAACACTGGGGACTCAGCCGAATGTGGAACATTTTTCAAAGTAATGTTGCTACTGATATGTAGTCTCACCAGTTTAGGTTACTAAATTCTGGACAAGGGAAATTTTATTTTTTCATTTTATACAAGATTAATAGCTTTAAATAAATGTTTTATCACTATTAGTTCTGCAGCAAAGCTATATACATGATAATGTTTTGAAAAATTATATCCCTCCAGTTGGGAGCATTAGAGTTGCATAGAATTTGCTTGAAAATGTGCCAGAAAATTAATGTAAGTCTAGACATTTGTTTTCTAACCATAGTATGAAGTGCAGGCAACATGTACTATGTGCCATGATCACTGACAGAAGTTATAGTACCGGTATATTTGTTTCCTATTGGAAATCTGCAATGTTCTGTCACTGGACAACAAGAAAAAATATGTTAGATCATTTAACACCTGGCTTAAGTGATGTTTTTGTGAAAAACTAACCATAAACAGCTTCCTAAAATGAGGCAGCTCTTGGCTTGTCAAATCAGACAGCAGTGCAGTCTGTGCAGAGTGTTCAAACATCTAAACATAGTATCCAGACATCTTATGACTCTTTTGAATTTGTGTATTCAGACAAACACAACTACAAAGAAAAGCTTGTGTTAACATCCTATGAGTCATGCTGGGCTTCAGTTGTATAAGGGGGACTCTAGTGAAGACAAGCCTAAAACAGTCCTTGATTGGCCAGATGTTAGGTAGTTGACATATTTCCAAACATTTGACATGCAGCTCTTTAGCATTGTGAAAACACGAAAAGCGACTGTCGCCGCTTGAACCACTTTCAATCTCTGGTGTGCAAAACCTGATGGGTCATAGGCAAAACTGAACGAGCAGACATTGGGAAAAAAATGCAGTTGCTGTTATTTATGCGGATTAGAGACCATGGACATGTTTTTGTGTAACATTACATTTGAATATCCCACTACACAATGGCATGATAGTCCCAAAGAATTATATAAAAAATTGCTGAGAAATCCCAATTCATTTACACCCCGTTCAAGAAAGCTGAATGCTGTGAACCAACTACTCACTAACACCATCTAGTGACAAGGCATACCGGGTATTTCATTATGTCATGGCTGTATTGGAAAATGACTAGTAGCAGAGGTTTTTTTATTTTCATTCTTTCCATTGTGGTATATTATACCTTTTAACTGATGGAGATGTCCTAGAACTCAATTTTAATGACAACCCACAATAGCTCCTCTGTACAAGTTCAACTGGTTTACAAATTTAAGGCCTGAAGGTCGGTTTTGTGTTTTATATAGTTACATCTACTTTCAATCAAAAAGTGTTTCTGTAACCATTTTAGTAGTGTCCTCACCGATAATCATGACTTTTCAACCTTTCGAACTATAAAACTAACTTTGTATTTTATTTTTAAAAAAGTACTCTAGAATCAGTTTTTGTGGTTGTAAATTGTTCTATTCAAACCTGGGAGTAATATTGGTCCTAGATTCAAACTAGTTGCATTATATGAGCAAAATGAATTTACAAAAATGTCTTTGTTTTTGTTTCTCAGGCTTAGCTACATTACTACTCCGCATTTTGAAAATGAGTTAAGTAGTCACAGTCACGACAACAATCAATAAATAGCTTATAAACAATTTAAATGATAAGTCCTATCATTCAATTGTTCATCGAGGCATTGACGACAGTTTGTCACAAAAAGTAAGAAGTTGGAGGACCAATGCAAAGAAATAAACAAAACAATACTTTTTGAAATGTGATTATACTATGTAAGTTAATAATTTACATTTGTATTGTACAGCAGTTATTTCTTGTACTGTATGGTGCGGATGTATGATGCAGGAATCTCATATAGCATGCAGTCACAGGACCAAAACACTTGGAAAATTCACTGAATTAGTTTCACGATGGACAAAATTTATAATTTTATATAAGAATTGAGCTGTTCTAATAATCACTTTAAGGAGCCAAACTTCCTGTACGCATGAGATATGACTGTTATTGAGCGTTAACTGGTGTCTGACACTGCCACCAGACTGGTTACAGTAATGGCTGCCTTAACGACGGGATATGGCACAAAGTATGTCTACGTTATTTTTATGTCATCGTTAAAGTAGATAGCCCCAAATTAATGGTTTATTGTTTTTAAAATTTGCTACTGGAATACCCTACCTCTTGGTAGAGTATTTTGAGAAATTGTAGACGTTCACGAGAATATTGGTAGCCTTTGAAAAATGAAAATAGGTTAATTTTGGCAATAAATTGGAGAAATTTTAATGCAACATTAGGGTTGCAAAAAAGCCTACATCCTTGCTAAAATTATGTATTTCTGTCACATTATTGTCAGCCCAGGATTGTGTAGTACTAACTGGGAAATTTTCACCTTGAAGTTTCGTAGTCCTACACATATTATGGGCAAGGGCCTCACCTCGGTCCAACCATGGCCAAAAATACAGATAGCCTGCCATTTTCAGGGCTACTGTAAATGTCTATATTCTTTGTACAATAATGTCGTTGCTTTATAATAGGCCTGTGTCCACCAATACCTACGATGATGGGTCTGTTCCAAGAAAACTCTGACTTGATTAAAAATAAATCTTAAATTTCGGTTAACTTTAAGATAAAACTTAAATTTGTTTCAAGTCTGTTAGAAAAAAGAGATCTTAAGTTTGACTTACGAAAGTTTTGTCCTAATTTTGACTAACTTAGCGGATGTGGAAATTTTTCAAAGTTTTGACAAATCTTAGACTTAAGTCAAAAATAAGTCAGTTTGTTGTAACGGACACTGCAGGTTTCTACATTCATGTGTGACATTATTTTCTCAGAACACAAACCCTTTTGTGTTCTCTGGGGCCCATTTCATAAAACTATTTGGTCTTAACTAGGCTAAAATTGAGCTAACTTAAGACCAATCTTACTCAACCCTGTTTCACGAACTTCCTGAAAACCAAAATTAAGACCGAAGTCCATCTTAGCTGAAATTGAAAGTGCATAGCCTGATACAGACTTAGGCTGTGAAGTAGGCTAAGATGTGGTTGTCTGTCCTAAATGACAAAATTATGACACCCATTGTTTCGTGAATCGGCAACTTGAGGAGAAAATACAGTTAGCATGTGGCCCACAGTGACGAAAACTAACCTAATTTTGGCTTAAACTAAAACCGATGAGAACTAAAACTGACTGTGTTGATGAAACAGTCTTTTCTGAATTTTTGTCTTCGGTCTTAACTAATAGCCGGAATTGCTGTCTTAACATAGAAAATGGTCTTAGCAATGAAGTTCAACTAAGGCTTGAAATCTTAAATCACTTCTCATGAAACTTTATCCAAACCTGTTATGTTACCTAACATCGTTTATTTTTCAGAGCTATGAACCACAGAAAATACTACTGTACTTTGACACAGCTGATCAATGGCCAGCGGTGTACAAGACCAACACTGTAAGTATTTACAGGTAATAAAATGATGTGCTGTTGTGTACTGTTATTGGCTAAACCAGAATACAGGAATGATTTAAACGATGCTAAAGGGATCAGATGAAGAAGAAGAGTCCATTTATGCTCATAAAAATGTATTAAGAAGCGAAATTAAATTGAGTGGGCAGTGTTACAACTGTAAACATTTATGCAGCACCTGCATCATTTTCTCAGCATACAACTTTCAGAGTCCAGCACAGGTGGCGCTACGCACACTTCTTGCAGACAGTACATTGCATACTTGCTGACTAATCCAGATGAGTTTCTTATTTTCTGTTTTGACTCTCAGACTCGCCAACAGTGATATCCATGTTTTTCCTGACGTGGTTATTGCAAAGTTTTCCTGACTTCATTGTCAGCTATGGCATGTGCTGTTATCACCTGAGCTGTTTTCTAAGTCATTGCACATATGTTTTGTTTATTTTTGATGAAAAATGAAAGTTACTTCCTGAAAAGTTAATGTGTCTCACATCTAGCATACATGGCATGCAGAATGCTTGTCGTTTAAGCCTTTTGAAAAAGCTTGAAATTTTAAAAAGGGTCGGTTTTGAAAAGGATTGAACATTGTTCATCAAGCTTTCTGGAGAAAAAGCCCTCTTTGTAGTCTTCTGTAAAAATAATAAATTGACAAAAAATCGTGCCCATAATCAAGTATGAACATGCATGCAATAGTTTCAAAAAAAAATAATTGTTGGTGAGTTCCTTGTTCCTCTTCCTGGTTTAAGAATTTTCTAAGTTTCTTCAATCTGGCGGAACAGTATACAAAGTGTTATCAAAATTTTCAACAAGTGTAAACAAGAAGACAATTTTACCAAATTATATGACAACTTTATATGGTACAGCTGTCATCAACAAACACACAATGAAATTTTCAAAATTTTTGGCTATAAATGAAAAAATTTTGTCATTTTTTTCCGAATTTGAGGAAACTTTACTTCAATACCTTTTTGTGTCACTCCTATGAATAATATTGATTCAGCTTGATCTCAAAGCATATCCTTCCTGGTTTTGTTGCTGTTTTAAGTATTTCGTTGCCATCATACCAAAACTGGTGTATTGACTTTAAGGCTTATGTCCAGGGTTGATTTCCGTAAATTCAATATATTAGCATACACTTGTGGAAAAAGGTAGCCGAACGCATAAACAGAAACAGAAGACAAAAATCAGTGAAAAGGTGCATCAGGGCAATCAGATTCTATGGACCTTGAGTGATCAATATCTCCTGAGGTCGAGGGCAATATTCCTCACTCTTGGTCCACTAAGATCAAAAATCACCCTCGGGCTTGATCCATATTTGCATAGTATTATACGGTAAAAAGACTGGAAAAATAAACACGCGTTCACTGTTTTCATGATTTCATTCACTTCACCAACATCTACACCTGTTGCCATGGTTTCATCATTCTTTTCTCATTTCAGAACTGTTCACAGAAGGTGTCGATGTTTGATCCGACCAATAATCAGGTGATCAAACTCACCGAGAATCAGAGATGGTCGGGATGTGAAGACATCGGTGTTGACATTGTGTGTAGTGGAGGTCGAATATTTAGGTCAAGCAGAGAGCGGTGGTGGTACCTTGCTGTCAGCAACTGTGGTAATCCACAGGTACCTTAAGAGTTTTTTTTCTGATTTTTTGTACAAATATGTTATGCAATGTTAAGTTTAAGACCCAGGGGCGTGCCTCCGTGCAGTCTACGCCAATGCAATACTCTCGGTAGCATGAAAAATGTTTTTTCAAATTAGAAGACAATATGGCAGAATGGCAAAATCTCATTTTATCAAAATTTGTTTAACCTTTTAATGATTGGTACATTTTGAACCTGTTCACTTTGATCTTTCAGAAACAATAACAAAGTTTGTTTGGCCTTAAATCACAGTCTGTTTTGGTTTTGCCTGCTGTGGTTATTATTGCAGTGATAAAATGCATTTACATGTAATCTCACCAATTTAGGACACTATGTCAAATTTTATTTTTTGATTTTGCTGACTTAACTTCAGATTAATGTTCAAATTATGTACAGTAGCTGTCCTGAGACAATATTTTGAAAAATTGTAAGCATTCACTACAATGTTTGGGAAAGGTAGCCTTTGCATTTATTTTTTGTAAAAATTGGTGACATTTGATATTAAATTTGATTTTGGATTAATTCTATGTAATTCTTGATGATTCATGAAATTCTACATTTCAGGGCATCGACTTGATGTTTGAGATGAATCTCACTAACTCTGATGAGAGTGACCATTACTTTCATCACTTCTCAGCTGATGAGTTCTGTAAGTAGATCAAGTTACAGATACTGTAAAGCCTAGTCCACCTACAGACTTAACCTTAAGTACAACTTTTACTAGTACAACTTAACTTTAAGTGGAGCATCCACACACGTATCCAATAACTAGCACTAGGTGGAAGTTGTCGCTCTGTGCGTGACAATGAACAGCTGATGCAAATATAGTGCAAATATAGTGCAAAAAAGAAGACCCGTATGTATGTAGCTGTAGCTGATGATTGCTTCTGTCTTGCCCCAGGTTTGCGGCCACACAGCGGTCAGAAGTGGCATAAGTTACCCTTGAACAAATTATCCTACCTCAATAAGGTGGAGTAAGTTGTCACATAGTGAACATTGGATCTTCCTTTAATGTGTACAGGAAAGGCTATTGCACAGCTGTCTGTGTGCTAGTAAACATTTTCCAATTAAATTAAAGCCTACCTTCAATGGAATTTTATTTTAGATGTATTGGGCTAACCAGGTAGTCCTAGCAAAGCCTTTGCAAAATAGGAAAACACAAATTCAGTCACGCAAATGTTGGCCCGTCAAATGATAGGTGAAGCTGCCTTTTTGGTGTCATATTGCTTCACCACGAGATCCCAGGCAAAACAACAAAAGACCGATATGAGTTGCATTGAATAGGGGGTCTGAATAGGACACCATTGCCTGCTGGTGTTATTCACAGCTGTTTGAATTAAAAAGTGATTCTCACAGTGACGTAGACAAAAGCAAGCCAATTCGTCTAACAGTTGGTTACATTTGACAATTTATGGCACCAATGGACTTGGAGCAATGCTCTTAACATACTGTAGGAACCAAATTTACTGGTGTTACCATTTAAGATGAGCTTTAAATCTCCTATTAGAGGTGTGTCGATGTAAACAGTGAAGTTAACTTACTTGATGTTTCCCATTGGTGTTTAAACTGAACCACATCAAAACTGTTGCCTAGTAATGCCAGGATCTTCAACATTATGAAAGGCAGCACTGTGATTTTAAACTGAAATTTTGAGTATGTGTATTTTTTAAATGTGAAGAGTCAAATGCATATTCAGATAAAGTAAAATAAGATGCATATAGAAGCAGAATGGTGAGTATTTGAAGAACGTAATTTTTAATGCTATATATGCCACTGTTGGATAACTTCCATCACACTGGCAGTTAAGCAGTACCATAACAATACGTCGACACTTCGCTGTTATATTCATCTGTTCACTTCGAATTAATATGCACTTTTAACTAACCTAACAAAGCGTCAACATTAAACCAACCTTACCAAATTTTTTGTGTCACCATCGGGTGACAATTTAACTTCTCTGTGATGGGCAGCTTTACTGAGTACATTTTAAGAGTTGATATTGTTATTATTTATATCTGTTGATGTATAATGTTTAATATATCTTTCAGATATTCTTCAGACAGACATTGCCTTTGTGGTCATATACATCATTATATTTGCTATATCAGTATATGTGGCTCGTAAGTAAAATTAATTTTAAAAATCATTGTAAGATTGAGATGCTTCTAAATGATGACAACCTTGTTCAAATTAGCCAACAATGTTTGTTCTTATGAGATATCAATAGCTTAGTAGTTTCACGTTCTAATTGAAAGGTGCTGCCATCTATTGGCAAGACATTTTTCAATTCTTTACCTGTGTTGTTTGTCTGACTAAAATATTATGTGTCACCATTCTTGAATGAATTGTGTAGTGTTTTCTAATCACTTAAATTGCATAAAGCTACGCTTAGAATTATGAATTGTTTACAAAAATGCTTCATTTGTTTCTCAATAACTGGTCTTTTTGCAATTTAAGAAATCTAGCTTCACTACAGTGACATAAAAATTAACAACTTTATCACGTAGCTTTATAACTCTTGTGCAGTACAAGCTAAGTTAAATTACAGCGTCCTAAAAGCTGCTATTGACGTCACCCTCACACCACTTAGTGATAAGAAACCGATGCCAATTTTTTCCTTACTTAAGTGGCTAAAAAGTGATTAGTGGGCTTGAGAAAATTATCAGCTCATTATTATTCAAAATTGCGTGCTCATGAAGTTTGTTTTTCACAGGCCAGCGGGTCATTAAATACGTGGTGGAGTCTCCAGCAATGATGAAGTAACAGTTCTTTTCAAGATCAGAATCATATCTGATTTGAGTTAGGAACAAATTAAGAGCAGTTTCATGACGGCACGTGTCCAAATTAATTCCCAGTGTTGTTGATGGAAGGCTTGTAGTGCAGCTTTTTTCTGAAAAAATTGACTTTGAAATAAAACTAATAAAATTTTACCTTTTTGTCATGTCACGTGCTAAACAAGTAAAGAATTACTGTGGTATGGTCTGAAGATCAGAACTTGAATGGTAAATGTTTTCCCATGTTTCAGGTCTTCTTAGTAACCGCCAGTTGTTTCACACCACCTTCAAGATGTTCATGGTGTCCGTCTCGACAGAACTCGCAGAAGTCATCTTTCACTGTATCGGCTACAATGAGTACGCCTATCATGGTGACGACAGTGTGCTGTCGGACTTGAAACTTACGGGTACGTTCTGCAGTGATGCATGGCTTGTTGATTGTTTACAACTGATTTTTAAGAATTACGAGGTTTTTCGTCCAAGTCAGTCTGGCTCAGTCATCATTCTGAAATTCCACTAGAGAATTAGACATTAAATAGCTCTAAATTAGTTATCAATTAGGCAAAATTTTTGCTCAAAATTTCCAAATTTCGACAAGAAGTGTCGCAAGACTTGTGTTGCAATAACCAAGCTGCCAACAATGTGAAACCTTTCTCTCGTAACATGTTTGAAAAAACTTGCCAAATTAGGGCAATGTGGATGCTAATTTACAAGTTTCTGAAAGAACACCACCACTTTTCTCCAAAAGTCTATCCTGGGGGCTCATTTTGGATGCTGCCATGTTGGTAGAACCAGTGAGCTAAATGATTTAGCTCATTGGTAGAACGAATGTTTCCAAAAATCCCTGCTGTGCATCTTTGGTTGTTACATATCATGTTGACAATATATCAATCATGTAGGCTAGTAATCTTCATCCGTGGCGCCACCTTCAGAGCACATCTGGTGCCGTGTTGCCAAAATGCTTTATGTTTTATTTTCAGGAAATATTTTTGGATCGTGCAGCATACTGGTTTTCTTGCTAATGTTGATTCTGATGGGTAAAGGTTATACAATCACCAGAGGGCGTCTAAGTCAGTCAGGGTCTATCAAAATCGCCATCTTTATGACAGCGTATGTGGTGGTATATGTCACGTTGTTCATCTATCAAGCAAACGTGAGTAGTTTCTTATTGGTTCTGCAATGTGGCAATTGTACCCGGAGGGAGGGGGGGTACTCCCAAACTGTTTGTTAGTGCGCATGTGCTGCTGAATTGGGAAGGGTATTTACCGATTTTGGTGTTGAAGTGGGTGTAGTTTTCATTGATTTTGGCATCAAAACTGATCACCTTTTTGCGCCAGGTATTGAAATGTGCATGTATTTCAAAAGTTTCAGTATTTATACAGGAATCTGTACCTCTTTTTTCTAAAAAACCCTTCCACAATTTTCGTTACTAGTGGCCCTCTCCTTTATAGACTCCCCAAACACATATTTCTGTTGTTTTAAGAGATCGGTGACTTGTATTGTCCTGGAATATTTTTCACTCTTTATTTTTTACTAGATAAACAATATTTCTGGTGGGTTGCACATGTGTATGTTAGACAGGTGTGGATTTTGAATTTGCGCGAGCACCTAGCTCCCTACGCCGTAATTGAGGTGCAAAACCCTTATGATTTTAGTACTCACACTCTTAAAAGGTTATCTAGTCAAATATCAAAAAATGTGCTTTTGTCAACCATTGAAAGTATATATTGGGTTATTTTGCTATAAATGTACTTTTTTGCACATGAAAATTTGACATAAAACGTGGTCACGAGACTATAATATAGCCACAGCAGTAAGAAGCATATTTTTAGAATCCTCGATCTTTCTCTTTTCAGGAAGTATATACTTTAATGGTTGACAAAGCATGTTTCTTGATATCTGACTTGGAGTTAAGGTCGTTTATTAAGGTCTTAGATAACCTTAATGGAAAGAAGTTAATAAAATATTAACAGGTGTTGCGTTCGTCATCTCTCTGTGATTGTTTGTTCATCAGCAACAACTTCATTTCAGTTCTTTGATCCTGGCTTGGTCATTTACTTGTACGAAAGTCCAGCTGGTTACGGTCTGATCGGCTTGCGTCTGATTGGTTGGCTATGGTTCTGCTACGCCATCTTCTTCACAATTAAACATTACCCAGAAAAAGGAAAGTTTTATTACCCTTTCCTCATTGTATACTCAATATGGTAAGACCTCTTTAACATCTAGCTTTTTGATTAAAAACATGAGTAAGGTCATTTTTCCCATTTTTCTCAGCCCTTTGATAGGTCCTAGTACAAGTCTTCACACTGCTTGATCAATAAGGATACAAGTGCTTTAAAAATTAAAGGGATACTAAACTCGGGTTTTGGCCCATCAACAGATATGAACCGTGACTTTCCCATTTAGCTCTCTAAAATAAAGTAATGCTATGTGACCTTCGTCGACCCTCAAAAGTTTAGAGAACAAGTCTGAAAACTCCTTACAAAGTGTGCTGAATCGGCAATCATTAGTAACACTTTAGGCGTGTTATTGGGAAACTAGTGCCAAAGTGGTTATAACTTTTTTAAAACCGATTTAAGGGTTATAACTGTCTAAACAATTTAAAACTGGTTTTAAAAGCTGTATCTGTAGCGCAGTGATAATCATCTACGAAGGTGGTTCAGCGAGAGATGATCACTGTGATCGGTGTGACCACTGCATTTGCAAAAATTATTACTCAGTAGGTGGCACTGATGTCAAATTTCATTGGAAACCACGGTGTAATAATGCACGAACTGGGGTGCGGAAGGAGAAAGCGATAGCACTTGACAACTATTGAATAAAACCAGAGACTAGTTTTTCAACACTTACAGTTGATGATGTGAACAGCAGTGATTATATAACAGTTAAAACTATTAAAAAGTTGTACCCAAGTTTAGCTGGTCTGAACACAGCATTAATCAACCACCAAGTTATGTATAAATTGGTTTCGGTGGCTTCTGGCACTTGCATCTGTATTTTACGTTACTTTTTTCAGGTTCGTGGCTATGCCTTGTTTGGTGTTAGCTGGTCACTTTGTTATTCCTAAGTACATGAGAGAAAAAGTCATCAACGGTCTAGAGCTATCTCTGGCTTTCTTGGGACATTCCATATTTTTGGTGAGTTGTTTTACTTCACTCTCCAGAAATCTGTGTCAGCATGTTTTCACGTGATGGCTGCTATAACACACCTAAACCCAATTTTCATTCTACAATTTACTAATGAACTTTCAATCAAATTTGAAAAAAACTGGCAAAGCTACTATTCTCGTCCAGGCTATTGCACGTTTTCAATAATCGACATTCTCAAAACTGGCTGACCGCAT
Source organism: Phoronis australis (assembly GCA_002633005.1). Classification (NCBI taxonomy): domain Eukaryota; kingdom Metazoa; phylum Phoronida; family Phoronidae; genus Phoronis; species Phoronis australis. Next base: position 319,824 of record NMRA01000411.1, on the reverse strand, counting down.
TCATATGAAACCTTCACGTACTGAGCTTGATATGCTGGTCTCTAAAAACGCGCCAGAAATTGTTTTCAAAATGTTCCATCTTTACTTAAAAGTTCCATAAAACAAAAACGTAATGGTAATTTAAAAAACCAAAACATTCTTTTGAGATTTTATCTTAAACATTTATATGAAACAAAATTAGGTCATGTTATTGATACCTTTTTTTGCTAAACTTTATTATAACGACAAGTTCCCAGATTAATGTTAAGTCAAAAATAACATTCTACAGGCTCCCTAGTTTCAGAAAATAAATACTTTTACTGATTTAAAATCTATAGCTTTGTAGATATTTGGCTAAAAACTCGGACTTATTGATAAGCAAACTTACAGTCAATGCTTTCATTCCTTAATATATAGCACCATATGTCTGTAAATCATTATCTCTCAAAACGCATGCAATTTCCTTTGCCTTCAATTGCCTTTACATGCAGTTATCATGTCTACATTTTGTGTTACTCTTTAATTCACATGTGTCAAGTGGCGTAGGTAATTGCAACTTCCTGGTTATTAATCCTAAGTCGTTTTTCAAAAACAGGACAAACACCGAACTGTCACTGAGGTGACCACGTACTTCGATGACGTATAACACACAGTGCAAAATTTTGTGTTGCTAATGAAAACACAAAGGGGACTCCGCCCATTTCCCAGCGCCTTCGTATATAGATTTGAACAAAAACCGCAAGCGCCAATTCTCGATACGATGAACAGTGACCTAAGTTCATTTTGTGGGAAGCAGAACAATTACCCCGTTAGCGATGACTTCACAACAATAAAACACCGCAGTTCCATTTGGCTTTAATAACTTTTGGAAGCCTAGTAGACAATCTACTTGCAAGTTGTGATGCTGGACAAAGACTGCGGAAATACCAAACTATGGAGTACCTTCATATCTGGATTTGGAAACTTTTTATCTGGGACCTGGATCTTGTCTTTCTTCTTGAAATCCAACTAGAAAGTATATTTTTGTCATTTTCCTTTCTACTTTTGTGCGATAAGTGTCTGTTATTCTGTGCACGAGTATGTCATGGTGTTTGCAAATGAGTTTCTTGTCCAAGTTCACATTTGATGATTCTTAGATTGAAGCTGAAAACTCGAGCAAAATCTTGAAATATTGAGTTCAGGCTCTAGTTTTAGCCTCAATTATTGGGTCATTAAGTGCAAATAAGGATTAGACAGTTATCCACATAAGCACAGAACAATAGGCAGTCACTCTGAGTTGGCACAAAAGTAGAACCGGCAGAATATCCCCAAAAAATAATTTTGAGTTTGATCTCTAGTAAAAAGATTATACGCCAGGCCCAGAAGTCGACAGTAAACTTAACAAGAAAAATGTATGATGCGTGATAAGACTTGGCATAATTCATTACAACTGACAGAACATTACTTGGTAGCCATGACGTATTCTTTAATTAAAACTGGTATTTATGAAATTAGATCTTTTCCTTAACAGTTTTTGTGAGATGTAGATAATTTAACCCTATTCCACTAAAAGTGCATGATCACACTCGATAAAGGTTCAAAAGACCATTAGATGTGCACATGCCAAGAGAGATTTGTCATAAAATCGTAGCACAGAGATCTTAATTTCTTAGATTTCCAGGTTTTATTCCTTCATTCATTGACATTTCTCTACTTTTGTTGACCTATTTTAGTACGACCAGGACTGTCCTTGTAAATTTGGGCTGCATTGGGTCATATATAAATCTCTTTTTTTTCAGTTTTTAACAAGGCCTTCTGCAGCTAACAGCAACTTTCCTTATCACGTCCGAACAACACAGGTAAGAAGAAGAACTTTCACGCTTGTTCACCTTTTCTGTCGTCGTAACCGTTATGTAATTGGTTACCATTCCCACTGACAGTTAAAAGCTGTTGTAACCTTAGTTCGGGGATTTGGTCACCAGTCGTCAGTGCCATTGCTTTTTGATTCACACCAGTGCACTATCTTTACCAATGAGATTTGACAGCAGCGCCACCTACGGAGTTGTAACATTTCCAACTGCCATGTTCACACCAAGTTACAACAGATATAACCTCCAGCTTAACAGTATAGGTGGCGCTGCGTCAGAAGGCACAGCTGAACCACCCTCACAGAGAGTCAGAACAGCACTACAGTTGCCACTTCTAAACAGTGTTTTAAAGTGCTCAGATATTGAGAGTTATAGCCTTTAAATCAGTTTTAAAAGTTATGGCTGCTTTGATGCGAACAGACACTTAAAATTGAACTAATAATGTAATTAAACAGCAGTATATCCAGATGAGTCTCTCCATCAAGCTTGTGTTTTAAAATGGCAAACCACGGACAGTAACATATACTCTTACAACAATCGACAAACAAAGTACAACATAATAAATGAGGCTGCACTCTTCTTTCACCGATGCAATGTCAAAATCCAGATGACTTAAAAAGGTTTTAAGGACTTTCCAGTACGCTGACGAACTAGTGGTGTGGTGGTAAAGTAGTGACGTGCGAACTGAGGATCTAAGGGAGGTCAAATTATATTTCCTGCATTTCACAAAAAGACAGGCCAAATTATAACACAAGTTTTTTGACTTGTGGAACTGATTTAACTTTCACGATAATTCATTTCAGATCGGCATTGTGACGCCTCCGTCAGAGAGTGGCTCAGACACATCTCAGTCGTCAGCCACTGCCATGGCGGACTATCCATCAACTTCGCCTGATTTTGAAGACGAAACTGGAATGGAGAAAAACTTCTCAGGAATATTCACAACAGAAAAAGGAATGAACAATTACATGAATGGAAAGGTGTGCACATTTTAGCTTCTCGATCCCCGGTACGAGGACAGACTCTACTTCGGGAGCAAGTTTTCGGTTATACAGAATTTGTTAAATGCACGACACTTTTCATTGTTCAGTCTTTATTCCGTTACGTTCGTACTTTCGGAACAAATCTCTACTCTCAACTGAACATAGATACAGTAACTGACCTAGCAACATAATGAGGACAAGTTAAGAATACTGTCTACTGCTCCCAATTAAAGTTTCGTGTAAGGGTTCTGAGATTAGCATCTAGTGTGTTTGAGTTGTGGACTATCAAACAGTCGGAAACCCTTTTTATCCCTTATTCGCAGACTTAACCTGAAAGCATACTGTGCTTTAAGATATTTTGGTTCCATTGGGTATTGTTAGTGTAAAACACAGGTATCGCATACAGTAAGCCACTTTAACAGTTCCAGACATTCATGTTGTAGTGAATTGCTATTCATACACGCAGTCTTCCCTATATTTCCAGGTGAATGAATACCAGTTTCCACACGTAAATGGTAACAGAAATTCAAACAGGTTTGCATGAAGTTTGACGGCCATGGGCAGTAGTGAATATTGAAGCGAGGAGTGTGCAAGATATTCNTACTTCGGGAGCAAGTTTTCGGTTATACAGAATTTGTTAAATGCACGACACTTTTCATTGTTCAGTCTTTATTCCGTTACGTTCGTACTTTCGGAACAAAACTCTACTCTCAACTGAACATAGATACAGTAACTGACCTAGCAACATAATGAGGACAAGTTAAGAATACTGTCTACTGCTCCCAATTAAAGTTTCGTGTAAGGGTTCTGAGATTAGCATCTAGTGCATTTGAGTTGTGGACTATCAAACAGTCGGAAACCCTTTTTATCCCTTATTCGCAGACTTAACCTGAAAACATACTGTGCTTTAAGATATTTTGGTTCCATTGGGTATTGTTAGTGTAAAACACAGGTATCGCATACAGTAAGCCACTTTAACAGTTCCAGACATTCATGTTGTAGTGAATTGCTATTCATACACGCAGTCTTCCCTATATTTCCAGGTGAATGAATACCAGTTTCCACACGTAAATGGTAACAGAAATTCAAACAGATTTGCATGAAGTTTGACGGCCATGGGCAGTAGTGAACAGTGAAGCGAGGAGTGTGCAAGATATTCGTTCACGTGCTGAAGTTGTTCGCAATAACAGGAAATGCAAAGGGCATCGGAATTTGAATTCCAATTTCTGAAAGTGATGCAAAATTGCAAGTGACTGCACAAATGTGACAGAAATCAGTTCATCAAATCTTTGGAAGTTGATGTTGAATGTAATTAAGCAAAACGCAATATTATATTATTACGTTCACAAAGTAGTAATCCAGAGTAAGTGTGTACATATCCAGTGATACCATGAGGGTCTGGCTATGTCCATTGATACCATGAGGGTCTGGCTATGCCCATTGATACCATGAGGGTCTGGCTATGTCCATTGATACCATGAGGGTCTGGCTATGTCCATTGATACCATGAGGGTCTGGTTACTCTACTGGACAAGAACAGAAACAAAGGTGAGGACGAACAAGTCATTGGACAGACACGTAAATATGCCGGGCAATTGTCATGCAAATTGCAGTATGTCCCAGTGCGTAGTCTAATCTCAAGCGACAGCGTTTACAGTCAAGTCTAATCATTTGGTTCAGAGGTTTGGTCTGCGTCGCTTTGGTAAAGGATTTTATCTGATCTGTTAGTACTGTGTGCCGAGTCAGACTATTGGATTCTGATGTCTATGTCGAAAACTTGGTACGAATTCCGTCTGCTGGCTTGGCTGTCCCAGGACACTCTGTATCATGCCAGGAGTTGTACGATGACACGTGACTTACCTCAAAATCCAACTGCTGCCTGGTGGTTTGGTAATTGGCCCAACTATGTTGCACATCCAGCAGAATTAATGGGGAACATATTATTGCAACATTAAACAAAATTTTAGGTTGTAAAAGTCATATTTCTTGACCAATTTTCAAATTTCAACAACCTAATCACATGTACTTTTCACAAAGTATTCAAATATGCTGTTTACAAACTTTCAAAACTGAAAATTTAAAAATACTATTGTTGCCCCCAGTGTGTTTATGATGGGTCTGATTATGTAGAGAACGATAACATCAGCAGCTTGGGGTGATATAATTAATTACAACAGCATGGTGCCTTTGATCAACACCGGCAGATTTCGAGGTACGCAAACTGGTCGGACTGCCCAATCTCGACTGGTTTGGGTGTCCACGTACTGATTCTTTTCATGTGTAACTGAAATATTCATGAACGAAGTGGTGGTAATTACAGTGTGTCTTGACTGAAATTGGGAAAGAGCATTTTCAAGAGTAGGGCCGTCCCGGATTATTGACGGCGATAGAACTATACTTTGTTCCGGAGATACGAAAGCACGTGACCTCATTTTGTTTTTTCAAATCAGACACATTTTCGTGTCTCTCATTGTTGTCGGCATAAACAAAGAACTTCAGATCACGCATCCTCAGATATTTGTCCAATTTATCAAACTTTCTCACGTCAGAGTTGCAGCCTATAGCACAGCAGTAATACTTTGTTGGCAAGAAGGACGAATAGAGTAATGCAACAGAGAAAAACGTGTAAAGAATCGGACAGCAACAAATAACGTGAAACTCTAGTGGTACGAAAACGAAGCACCTAATGCGTCCGACAGGTGATTACACCATTACAGCGAGATTCAAGTGTCGCCGTGTATTCCAGGATGTATGTCAAAATACATTAAGCTAAGCTAACTGTATGACTGCTTAATTCTATAAGGTGTAATTGACTGTTTACGTGGTACAAGCTAAGTGCAAGGGACAACAGTTTGCAAGGGGGACGTTTTTTTAACATTGTTTTCTCGAAATTGTTTGAGTGATATGTCGTAACATTTTAATTTATTGTTTTTGTAAGCAAATAGCAGGGTTTTTTTTGAAAATTTACATTTTCACAAGTTATATTGTGAATGTTTAGAAGAATTTGGAAGTTAAATAAATTGTACATTTTAAGTTTGTACATTTTTTCTTTTACACAGTGTATTAAAAATGAATCTAGCCAGTCATAGGAAAAATGTTTAAATTAGCAGTGTCATTAATGAGCAGTGCAGAAAATTAATTTGCATACTTTGTTGTTACGAAAGAACTTCTGCAACTTTAGGTACAACGGCGTGAATTTACAGTTCTATGATATCATACAACTATCTCAACTAGACACGAGTCAACTGAGGATGACCAGTGAGTCTATCCCATACACCGCACATCGCATACTGTACGTAATGCAATACATCTCAACTCCATACTATACCGTAAGTAGCATAGATACTTACACCAAAGCTTCTGCAGAGTTGTACAGTCGCTAAAATCTGAGACACAAAAATTCCAAGCAAGAGTTGAATTTTCTTAATCCTGAAGATTACAACATGGACGATTTTGGCGTTAAATATTTCTTGAATATTGTGTTGTCAACCATCCATATGACGAGTCTCGTCTAAGAAATTCAACATGGATGAGCTGAATGAGTTGAGTCAGTTCACTTTTCTTGCTTCTATATAGGCCTCAAATATCTGGGAAAACACTAATACCTCAGTATCAAAAACTTTTGTACTCCGTTTTAATCAAAATACACAACAAATGGTTTGTCACGCACACTATCCCTCTCTCATAATATCTTAAATAGCTGCTGTCAATTTAGTGAGGCTGAGGGTTCACCGATATATTACGACGTTCACATGAGAGTAGCCAATCAGACTGCAGTACGACATGAGACAACTCGTACGCTAACATTTTGCCTTTTGTCACCTCAACACTAGAAGTGTGCCTACGCCAGACTGTGACTAACCTCTTCTAATTGATTCACAAATTCTCTCATAATGAATCGATTTGAAAATTCGACGACGGCTAATATCTACCCTCCAACTTTAAAAACAGTAATGTTGCTCGTTGTTCTTTTTTGTCTTTGAAACTAATTCGCTCAACAGGCACATTGGTTACCCCTGCAATTATCTCCTCCAATACACATTTGGCCAAGTCCATGAATGAGCGATAATCTCACTCTGTAAGTCTTTGGGCTGGGGGATGCATGCATTCTGGTCCACTTGCGCGCAAATACTTTCAATGTAGGAACTACTTATGGTAATTATTCACTTACTTAGCACACAAGATGGACGACAAGTGAAATTCTATTTTGTCAAAATTTTTCACAAAGATTTAGAACATCGTAGTCTACAACTAACACAGTTCAATTGAGTTATCAGCCTTTTAAAAATGGAAAATCAAAAATTTTGGTGATGATTTTTGTTTGAAATAAGTGGGGAATTACCATAATCGACTATCTGAACTTTTATGCATCTCATAATGAAAATGAGTTATCTAATATTTTATCATTCACCATTATGATGTGCGTGACACAAGAGAAAGTTCAATGATAGTGGATGCGCATTTTACTTAACTTAGCAGCTCGATGACTGATCAAGATATCCTGGTACACGTGGCAATACAGTACGTGAGAGTGTCGATGTTTAGGCCATTTACTCAGGGCCCTAAGCACCTAACCTGTGACTTATAATCCGCACAAGTTAGGGTCTCAGGGATCTTGTAAAGGCTTTTGAAAGAATCGGTCTCAGGGATCTTGTAAACGCTTTTGAAAGAATCAATCACTTTAGGGATCTCGTAAAGGACTTTGCAGCATCCAGCACCAGTGACTGCATATGGAAGCACATACTCTCTGAAAATAGAACAATCTGTGGTCAACACACCCATAATCGACTTATAACACGAACATAATGGGAAAGTAAGTGGAATTTATTTTGAGAAAAAGAAATCAATAGACTCGTCCTAAATACCACAACACTCTTGATTCTGTGGTAACTACCCACCAATGCTGTACTTGTCTCGTGATTCAGTGTTCACTGGTACTGTGATTACCATATTATATCAAAGTTAGTTCCATTAAGACAGCGCCAGTACCAATGTTTTACCACACCAGAGTGGATTGCCGACGCGGAAAAAACTGACAAGCACATAAGGTCGTCATAATGCATTCTTTACCATCTTGACTTGGCATAGGCATTGTGTACACAGCCCTACCTTTCATTTTTTGTACCTTCACAAAAGAGATTTGATTTCATGACATGGCTTTTGGACTATTTAAGCGATACTCTAATTTACTGTCACTTTAACTGTAAAACAAGCAAACCCTTTCAACAAAAAGAATTTTATTTTAAAAAATGCGCTGCCATCTTGGCAGTAATCTGGCCGTGAAAGTTACAAGAGCTGCAGCTGCCCCTAGAGGGTAAAACTCTTTCAGATTTATGACACAACATGGCCGACATCAAATTTGATTTGATTTCTTCCACGACACTTTTCCATATTTAAGTACTATACCATAGCCATCATCAGATAATATGAAAAAATACCATTCACAATGTTAGCAACACTTGAAAATTGAAAAGTGCCATTTTGGCAATTATTTTTGTCTGAAACTGCTGCGATTTTACCGTACATTTCCCACACAATTGCCCCCTAGGTGCCCTCCTTTGTTTCTACCACTCTTCCTCATCACTACAACCTCTTTAAAAGTTCATCAAGCTGTGCTGCAAGTTAACTTATGTACTATCTACATGACCAGCCTGCTGACCTCGTTACCCATACACAGAGATATCCCTTTCAAATAAGCAGACAATAAGGATACTCTGTACCAAAGAATAATTTTTAAGGCACCTTTCCCTTATATGAGAATATTTATTCCACACGATATAACAACTGTTTAATTGAATTTTCACAATCTCGTACAGTATTACATATTCCACTTCTACCATGCCATCTATCTCTGAACGAATGGTGATGTTGCCAATTTCGACAGGCTTATAAGTTGCATTTACCCTCCCCCACCCCCTAAAGACAGCGCATTACCATACCACCATACCTTTTGTGTTTTCAATGCAATAAGCTTTATCTGGTGGAAATAATTACATGCCCACTACTTCCTATCGAAGATTTACCCACTCAATTAACTGTGGCGTACCTTATGCTGTCGCCAGAATTCCTTTGATGTCTTAAGAGACCGCGCTGGGGGAAAGCACCTCCTCTAGCCTAAGCTTCGTGTAGCACCACCTGTTTATGCTATTCTCGTGGCATGAACGAAGACCAGCGTGATCCTGCTGAACATGCAAAACACTTCCTGGACACCACCCATTTAAGCCCTCAGAATCTAGGCTTAACACAAAAGAAGAAACAGACTCATTAAGTTGCTCACGTCTGTATCCTAACCAAGCGACAACACTACCCAACAAAACACCAGCCACTGTTCGGTGCCTGCCTTCGCCAAGACTTCTAGCATACAGTAAGGGTAAATGAAAAATCAATAAGACAGCCAGACATAACAAGAACTGGAAGACATGTAACAGGTCTGATGGACAGTCTGCCAACGAGGAAAGCTAGAAGATTGCATAGTTCTCCAAGAGGGTGTAATGCAACTACGCAACCGACTACCTCACCACAGGTGGCAGCACTTGTTACCATGCTGTCAACTCAAAAAACCTGGGCCAGATATAAGACTTCAACTCAGCACAGGAAAAGACCTTTAGGCTGACAATAGATGGAGCTAAAGAAGCTTGACAATCCTCTTGTGCAGAAGCCCAACCAAGAAGTGAACTGTGATGTAATCCTCATACCACAAGGTCAAGTAGCCACACACCATGGGAAGGACTGACATAGAAATAAGTTGAGGCATTGTCAACTGGTCGACGGTGTGCAAGCGATCCGTAAGCCGGAAAAAAAATCGAAGACAGCCATGCCTCGGCAGACCCATAGATACGAGCTTGTGATTTACAAAGACACCAGTTCGGATCTACGGGTTTGCTTTAGCAAGATAGCAAGATACAGACCTGGAAATAGCTAGTCAACAAAATATCAACACTTCACAAATCAACTAGTTAACAAACAAGAATTTGAAACACTAGCCAAATCAAGAATTTCGAGATCCAAAAAATTAAAAAATTTACTAGCCATGTGCTACACTAGTACTCGCCCACAGTAGTAGGTAAGGACTGGCCACCAACATGTCAGGGTAGGTAATTTGCTTAGCTCCATGACGTCTCCTCTGGTCAGCTTAAAGTAGAATACTTAAGGAAAGGGCTTTTCATGGTTTGATATATTCTAGAGTAACCATGGTAACCCAGGTATTGCACTGGTCTGGATTTTGAACGAGCAACGGCGCCACCTTCCTATTATATGAAAGACAACCACCCGAGGTATCATCCAGGGCTTTTCACATAACATTATACTGAGGTGATGGACCATCTGGAGTTGCCAGGCAGGTAACTCAGGAGGATCAGAAAACCACAAGTCAATCCGCTGGATTACTCTTACTGTACTTTAATCTGACAGCATCAAGATAGGAGTTACCTGAAAATTACAAAGAATAGAAAACACACAAAACCCGTTTAAGGTATGCACTTGAACAAGGGACATGAAGTTAATGAGCAAATGAATACCAGAGCAAACCATTTCTGAAAGATATTTCAAACATATAAGCATGGGTGTTAAACTAATATATAGACAGCAGCAACATTACCTTTGTTTTAATGGATGTATTTGATACCAAATCCGAATTAACAGTGACTAAATTGGTTCAGGCATCCCAACGATCCAGTGAAGCACAAAGGGGGGTTGACAACCTCAGTCTGTATTTCACAGGATTAAAAAATCCCCAGTCTGAAAAAAAAAGATTATATCGTTGATAAATTATCTTAAAAATGTATGCATCACTCACAGTGTGAAGTGTCTGCAACCAGAAACTGATGACTGTTTTTGTGGTTGAAAACACTGAAACTTCCAACATCAGAGGACCGGAAACAGAGCACACAAAGGCACTTGCCGGTGAGTCATGCTCTTATTTTTTCTATGTGCAACAAACAGAATCACGTAGCTGAGAAAAAAATAAAACTCAGACACAAAAGACCCTCACGTGATCTGCCTTATAAGGAGAAACTTAGATACAAAAAATGACTGTCCTTTGAGGCCAGTTTCATGTCTCAGTATTCAATTAAAGAGGATGAAAAAGGCAGCATTTAAACAACTCGTGTCAAACCACATGTAAAATGACATGTATACAGCTGGACATATCTCACTTTAGGGCACATTATGGCACACACAAAGAAAATTTAGTTTTAGTTCACTATTTCACAAAGGATACATTACGCGTAGATAGGGACGTCAACTAAATACTTTATCGTTTCACGTTCTATACAATTGCTACCACTAGATGATATTTTGAGAGATCACATGGACAACAGTGTTAGACGGCCTTTTGAAAATGAAGAATGGTCAATCTTGGCAATTGTTTTGGCAATCATTTGGGAAAAGGGTACTGGTCACCAGGTGGCGAGACCATCTCATCCATGAGTCAGCTCACCTGGAGCTGCCAAACAAGGTGTGGAAATTTCAGGAGTACACCCAGACTGGCAAGGAGATAATTTACAAAAAAAAAGGAAACACGGCCATTGGTGCCTCGAAATTTGGGGTCCAATATCGGCTTCATTCCACTCTGAAAAACATTTTAAAGTTGCGTTAAATTCCCCTCATCAAGTCCAAAAACTCTCAAAAGGCCAAGTGAGTGAGGACCCTGGAGAAGCCAAAAAAAGTAAAGCAATTATCAAAAGCAGAGATGGTTGCTCGCTGTTGGTTCTGACCCCCCCATTATGGCAGTGATGTCATGCTTGTAAATACAGCATTTAGTTAGATGTGGACATGATCGAACCGAGTAAGATAACACACGCTAGTGTCTGGCTACTAAGTAAATGGAGGAAGGAGGCATTGAAATTGGCCAAGCGGCATGGTAACAAGTTTTCAACAGTCTGACAGTTTCAAATGCTGACATGTATAAATCCTCTGTAAATGAGGGCCACTCCACTCAAGAACTGCATTCAGCCATAATCACTCTATTGACACACTCCCTTCATATAGACTAAATCCACAAGCAAATTTATTCAAGTCTACCAGATGTGAAACACATCCGAGTGTTTGCTTGATGTCTGACCAATTCAATACGGTGGTCGGTCCGCCTTGCCACTGAACCTTGACATACAACGATGGATAAAAATCAATAACCCACCTGTACAGGATGTTAAACCTACGAACCTGTCTGATGTCTGTATTTGGAAAATCTGATGCTTTTCTAAAATGCTCAGACACTAACAGATGTAGAATAATACAGCAACAATATAAATTTTAGAATAGGATTTTGGTATGGAATAAATTTTATATAATTAGCGTGCTGTATGGCAGACACGATGAACTAACTGTATGATCCAACTATCTCAAAATACATGAACCAGTTTTTTTCTTGCTACCACGCTTGGCACAATACAGATGTCATCTAACACTTGGCACAATGTCGAGCATTAAATATCCTTTGAAAAAATAGCTGTTTTGTCAACTATTTCTTGTTCCAAAGCAAAGAAGGTTTGCCTTACTCAAACATGGTTCTTCACTGCTTCTCAATTTTTTAAAGAAAGAATTTGAAAAATAATTTATAACTTACTCCCTTTGAATTGCGTGGTGCCACGACTTATTTCTGTCTCAATCAGTTAGACTGACATAGGCAATGTAGTTACGCTTGACAAAGTTACCACGAGGTCAGACCACAAATAACCTAAGAACCGCAGTCGGCTAGTTCAAATCGTCATACTACCTAATAAACCACTTCTAAATTTTGCAATTCCGGCAATAGTCGTACTATGCTAGCACTAACACATAAACAATTTAAAAAATCAAATCTTTTTAAAATCTAACAATAGGCGGACACAAAAACGCTGACTAGCCAAATTCAGAGGGAAGGAGACTAAAAACCCCTGCTGTTAAAAACCAGATAGCATTTTATTGATCTTGTCTAGACAGACGACTGAACCATGCACAGACAGTGGACAATTCTATGGCCAGAAGTATTGACAGTGTTGGAAACTGGCACAGGTAAGCCATGGACTAGAACTATATCCAGCATAGGTGTAGAGGTTGCTAGGATACCAGAGTTAATGTCTGCTGGGCACAGACTGAGTAAAACTGCCAAGGTAGAAGCACCAAGAAACCTTTCAATAAATTTGATACCACATGTTTCAAGGAACTGAGTAACAAGATTTTTTCCAAACAAATAAAAGTATACATTCGATAAATTTGGTTTTGAGATATTTGGAATTGAAATTAGATATGATTTTGTGTTTTCAGGGGTTTTTCACGACACAGACATTGATGTCATTGGCATTTGATTACAACTTTCTGCCAGTATTGTTACAAAAATCCAAGCTTTGCGGAATTTTGTACGATGATGAGAGAGATCACGATCATTTTGATGCGTAACAGGCAAAAATGTTTGAATTTAAATTTCAACCCTCATATTCCCTGAAATCGGGTCAAGCAACTTCAATAACATTTTTGTTACGTGATGAATTTCAGCAAAAGAAACAAGAAAACAATACCTTAAGCTCGAAACTTTTTCTTGTAATCCCGACTTTTTACAGATTCAATACCAAGGTGAAGACTTCTACAAAAACAGTATTTTTATCCGAATTATTTCCAGAAGAAAATATTACCAAAACCAGTCTAACCTCATATAAAGCAGGCCCTGTCAACTCCAAGAAGAGCCAACAGTCCGCCCACAGATATCCACTCAACCGTCTGCGTACACATAATGTACATTCTATTTTTGATAAAATATGACTCTACTTCCCAGTAACATGTCTATTTTTGTGCCCAATGACTGCACGAAACCAAGGAAAAAGGAGTGTAACATTAAAGCAGCAAGGTATTGATGAACGCTTTAATGAACGCATTTACACAGATACATATACATATAAAGAAACCACTTGCAATATCTAAAGTCATCTGTGATTCTGTCTGAAAGCATTGACAATGGTTTACAGTATAATCAAAGCATTCACCATCCCTTGCTACTTCACCACTTGCCTAAAACGCGGGCTAAACATTGAAAGGACACTTTAAAAATGTAAAGTGGGGCGACGTGACAGTACAAATTCAATAAGTAAACAGAAAAATAATATTATAAATAAACAATAACAATTGTGGATTGATACTGAGCATGCCTACTCACTTTTAACACGCAAATTAAACTATAAGAACACAACTTAAGATTTTAATGAAAGTAATCACAAGACCAGTTTTCCAATGTATCCCAATTACAGTGCTGTAAAAACAAAAAAAAATAAGAATTTCCTTCATTCAACACCACAAAATTATGTTAGCAACTAATAGCTACACCTTCTGTCTTGAAACTGAAATTTAGCACGTAAATCCGTATTTTAACCTCACGCATGTAACACAGTACAGTTAATTAATTTTCTCAGAATCAATAAAATTTATGGACACACCGACTACATCGCCTGATAAGAATATATTTATCCCGACTGACAGATACTGGAGATATACGTGAGTGATATTTTACTCTATACGGCCATTCCTTAGCAAAAATGAACATAAAAAACCCAGTCCAGACACAATCAAGGCTCATTGTAAAAACCTTAGCATGCGAAACACATCTTAAACCCGGTTGTTTAAATCAGATATATTAATGTCTGTAGCTCGCAAAATATGCTGATAGCCCTAACTTTACATAGCAGAGCTAGACATTCAGCGCATGTCTATTATCACGACAAGAGTTGAAGACAACCAATCTCCCAGCATGCCATTTCCAGACAGGTCAGACGGCATGCAAAATGAGAAGGTTCCCTGTGTCAATAAAAAAAAGGCTAGACATTCTCGTGGATTTAGACCAGTAGACAAAATGATCTTTTACTTCAGCGACAAGGTTCGCCAGCCTTCGCATGCGCTGTTAGACGGCTTTTCATTGGCTTATGAACTTTTTTTCTGATATGGCGTGAAGGTTTCGAGCCGGCATGATAAGCGGTGGATTTTTTATAACAAGATGTCAAACAACTACAAGAAACCGAGATTATCCTAATAACCACAAAACGTTTAACCAACACACACCATACAACTAGACATCAGTGACGACAAAAACAAAACTTGACACGCATTAAGGACGGATAACAATAAACTAGGGCAACTGTTCTCTACAACTACAGTGAACTAGCAGCCCTAGATATGAGGACAAAGGGAATGCTAAAAAAGAAGGTTAACAGTGCCAGTTCAGTGCAAAGCCCAGCTATCAGTATGCCACCCGACATGGCCCAGACAGGGCACGACCCCTGGGCATAATCTAATAATAACTACTCGTGTACTAGCGACTTTCCTCAACCTTACCTGAGCGAGACATGTGAACCACCACTTCCCTGTGCAGCCATGTTGCGAGACAGGCCTGCTCAGACTCACATGGACTGTGATGATTGGCCGAAAGTAGGCTAAACGTGATTGGCTGTGCACGCAGACATGTCAGACTAATCTAAGCTCAGCAATCAATAGCCTTAAGAAGCAGACGTCTCAATGTTCTCATTTTTTATCCATTTCAATAAAATGTGCATAGATCAAGTTCTGCCAGCCATCTACTTTTGACTTCAGCACAGCAATTATGGTACACAAGGAAATCAACAAGCTTTCAAAAAAGCGCTTTGGGTTTCACAGCGAAAATAATTTCACAATCGAAGCACTGAGTTGCAAATGGTGTCTTTTGATATATAGTTGTTATGTAAATGCACGACGCGAGGCTTACGAAACATCTTTGACTGCGTCATTGAATTTCCTGAAATGCAATTTTTACTTACATCGACATCTCATGAATATTCATGTTCCATACCTAGTATCCAATACGAACAAATGCACACACAGACAAGTACATGAAACACATTCATTCCGATCTCCTTTTAAAATATCTCCTTCAGGGTTATTAGTCGAAACCCTAAATGAGCGGGAACATCACACGAATGTCGCACTCAGGAGCACGGTTCCTCACTTGAAAACACAACTCATGGGTCACGTTCATTAGCTCAAAACACAGCTCAACGACGGCCAAACACAACTCTGAACTCACAAGACATGTTTTATACGCTCAAAAATGCCGTTCACCATCTCACAAACCCATACCCATGTGAACAGATTCCATGGTTGTAAGTCATCAAGGATGGTCAGCCCACCATGTTTTTAGTCAGGAAAAGTGTTATACTGCATTTTCTTGGTCCAGCATGATGTTTAACACTCAGTTAGTTGTGTTTCGAGTGGGCTAACAGAGTGAGCTGTGTGTGTTTAAGTAGCAGGAAACTATTTTTGTGAATTTGGCAGCCATGTTGTTTCTACCGTTTGCGGTGGGTCTCGGTAAGAAAATAAAATTTTTTGATGACCAAATTGCCACCAACACTGAGAAATCTAAGTAAAAATTACATAATACTACTAAGCAGATGCTCTAATTAAAAGCAACCATGACCGGCAACAATAAGTTTCAATCTCCTCCCTAGTTGTTGATCATTGAAGTTGCCACCACCAGTCACTACAATGATTAAAATCTCTACGAAAAAGTCCCAATTATCTACCTATGCCCCTAATTAAAACATTCTACCTTGACAGCGTTGAGGGAAACATTACTCTTTAAGCAAGACATCTTGACCATCAAGATTGCAATTTGCAATAGCTAACAAAACAAGAGCAGTGTTTTGTAATAAGAAAATGTCAAATTTTACGTAACAGACAAGTCACGAATATTGATTGTCAGGTCATTGTCCTCTTCTTTGTCCATAATTGTGATGCCTCGAGTCGGCGCACTGCATCACACCCACCACACCGTACACAGGAGATTGACGACTATGTATGCATAATGAGGGAATTGGTGTCCTCTGCTAAATTAACCCACGACAGAATATCACCACCAATCAGCTAATATGGCCCAGGTCTAACACGGTTATGATCACAATAAATTATGATTTAATGTTAATGATTGATCATTTTTGTTGGATGACCATATCACTTAGAGGACTAATTGTTCCACAAATTAATTAAAATACAAAAACAATGATTGGTCACTTATGGCCATTTTGCATCGCGGACTAATTTTCCCGTAAATAATCACAAAATATTAATAATTGATCGTTTTTAAATGTCAACTTTGAATAGTTAACTAATTTTCCTATGCCCGTGTTATTGGCTTAATTCACCCAGTTTGTCGTGGAGACACACCGCTTCAGATAGAATTATCTATTCCTATCATCAGGGTCTTCACCAGCATAATTTTCAACAGCACAATGTGACCTGTGTTAAAACATAATCAATTTGGGAGAAAAATAATTGCTAACTTATCATTTTCTATTTTTAGATCACTATATTGACGCAGATCATAAGAAATTCATCAAATGTAGTTTGATGACAGCTGTCTGCAGACACAATGTGCCAACTGGAGAACAAAACACATTCTTAAGTTATTTCTGTTCCTAAAATTAGTCAAAATACAATTCCCCTCAACTGCCCCATTGTGTCTTCAACCATATAGCTTTTCATGGAAATTGACAATACGGCAGGGCTTTTGCAATCAGAAACCAGTGTTACCACACGTACGAGGCTTTGCTTGATGTTTTGTCGAGTAACGGTTTTCAAAGAAATTTGGAAGGTTTGATCGTCACAGATGTTTAGAAGAATACATGGATTACAAAATAGTCATGTTCTGTTCTATTCATGGATTTGCCACAGCAATTTGAAATCACAAGTTAAAGAAATTTGTAACTAAAGAAGGTCACTTCCAAAAAATGTCTCCGTTGTTGACACCCTCAACGACTATCCTCATTTCCAAATGGCCCGTTCAAGTATTATGTTAAAAGGTGTGTCGAAAACAACTTAATTTAATTCCTTTACTTTTGATGTCCCTTCTAAAATCAGGACATAAACTTTTTGGCACAGGTACTCTTACTAAAATGGCATGGGGAAAAGAATAATGTGGGACACCTTTAACTTTCTGCATATACTGGTAACTTCTTTCATCGGCCGATTTTTTTAAGTTCGTTAGCATCCACTTCTACATTTTGGTTCATTTTGCCATGGCAATCACCTCAGGTAACGTTTTTGACTTGCAAAATTTAGGCAAAGAGGTGTTCCGAGAGGGTAACTCCTGCGTGTCATTTAATAGTTATTTACAGACAGGCTACGCGTGTAGGATTTCTGTTGAAAACTGGACTCTGGTGTAATGCTACTTGGACAAAAATGGCCCTCAACATGTCTTTTTGTACATTTAACAAAGTCATCGCGAGTGCGGAATGAGAGTACCCTCAGATAAGACGTTACTGATGCTCATTCTTGTGAAAATGAAAGAGTTCCAAGAGCATGTCTGGTGACTATAAAATATCACAATTAAGACAAACATTGCCAGGAAAACGTACTCGAATAAAATATTACCACTGAATACCGATAACTAACAAGATGGATTGGGAAGCTATATAAATTACTTGTGTCTAGAAGACGAAGTAATTCGATACAAGAAAAAATCAAGAACTCATGAAGGCAAAAACCATTACAGACCAATCTCAATCTAAACATTCTTGACCTACATAATGTCTCAATTCACTAAAACATGTTTTATCATTACAGACTATGGCCATGTAGTACCCTACCATTAATGTCCATATCTGGCTAACTTTAGAACACCATATCACAGAGATACTTGTTCAGATTCATGTGAAACTTTCTGACTGTTCTCCAAAACCTTGTTAGCAATTGTTTTAAAAACGTTTCGTTTTTGCATGAAGAGCTATAGAACTTTCATGATGTTAAGGAAAAAACACAACACTATTATTTAGAAAACCGTGATAGCATTTTTATCCGTTACTCGTCCATATTGCTTCATAAATTGGCGAGATTTTACTATAAGCAGGCTTGTCGTTAAGGTGACACAAAACCTTAAAGGACGCCCATCTCCCTGCTCTGTTATAATACCATAAAAGGATTGTGAATGCATACAAATCTCAGTGACATTTTCAAACTGATGATGTTCTTTGAATTAACTTAAAAATTGCCAGAATTACATGATATTTTCAATAAATAATTTTTGAATTTAAACATACGTGCATGCAAGGCTGTAATTTACAAAACGTTCTTAACTCTTTCAGGGTTCTGAACTGGTGAAAATAGTGTCTGAAATCTTACAGCACCGCCCCACC
>NMRA01000411.1:270539-300849 GCA_002633005.1 Phoronis australis | reverse complement strand
ACCCCCATAAAAGTATTCCAACGCCGTCCTACTTCAAATTTGGTTGGTTGCCTATCTACAGCAAGTTAAGCATGGCTCGTTGCAATTTAACTAAGGGCGTTGTACAAACCAGACATTTTTATAAAAAACACGACATAACAGCTCAGGATCGGCCCCAGACATAGCTGACACGCATGCGCACATACTTAAATGGCATGGCAAAAAATGATAAGGTAATGGCATAAACTAAGATAGTTGTCCTATCTAGTTTGTAGATTTTGCTTGGTTTGGCTCTGGAATGGCTACTTTAGGATGTGTCTACATGACAATGTAAAATATTTCAGATAGCCTCGAATTACTGAAGTTTCTGATATCAGATCCAGTTCAAACTTTTGCATAGGAAATATTTGCTAAAGAACACGTCCGTATTGTACCCTGATCATATTCTTAAGCAGGCATTACAAAAAATTATTAACGATAGATAATTATATCAAAGGAATGTACTAAATGATCTCCACTAGCTTGTTACTGTCCATTTGAAAAAAAAAAACATTCTCTTTTAATGCTTAATAAGAACGTTCTAGAAGGTAAGGTTTGCTAGCACATCTGGGACATTTTGAAGAATTCAAAAGCAAAAAAAAAAGGAAAATAACATTGCTACACAAAGGAAATATTACATGGGGCACGCCGGATAACATGAGTCATCGCTAAAACCTCAGACAGGTGGGTTTTTTATAAAATGTCAACCGGCTAAGATATCGAATTATCACATGTTAACACGAAGTTTGCAGGATAAAGCGTCACGTCACTATTGCCGATAAATAACTTTGCAACATTTTCGTGTCACGTCTACCCATAAGTGTAGTCTCACCAGTTGTTTCAGTCAGCAGGGGTTCAGTGCATGGTTCAGAGTTTAAATCAACAGATTGAATGTGACGTGACGCACCGCAGAAGAAGACAAATAGCTTCACAACCCATGCTATTCTGAGGAGCAAGCTATAGACATATCATAGCCTGGCTGGCAGACAAGGTAGAACATTTGCTAACACGACAACCAGCTAAGAACCAAGCGCATTTCAATATCACACTACAATGGAGAAATTTATACATGACACATTAGAATAACTCGAACCAGTATCCAGCTGCCGAATAAACACAAACCTGAATTCTGGATCTCCAAAGTGTTCAATAAACTGATTCACATTATCAGGGAAAACCTCTCAGGATTGGCTCTGAAATGTATAACACTCACAAAATCACTGTCTAGACAAAACAAGAAATACTCAACGTACCTTTTTGTCTGACACTAGCAAACAGAACGCACAATCGGCGACTTTAACGATACACTGGTGATCGATCACATATCGACGATTTCTAGTGACCTCTACCTGATGAAAGAACACTTGATATGAGCAAAATGCCCTGCAGTGGGCCACATAGACACGAGTTAGCACACCATGCACAACATCCACTGTGGACTAATGTCTTATAGTCAGGTTTCAACAGGGGACATAACTCCACTCAGTCACCATCGCCTTCTGAAGCCGCCCAGATGAGCATAATGAAGTAGGCTGAAAACTTCACTAAGATCTGAAGACAGCTAACCAAGAAGTAAATCAATCCAACCAGCAGTTTGAGCACACTCGTAATATCCTTCATAAAACTGTGTCCTGCACAGTCTGTGATATATTGTAGTTCAAGGGTCCTTGAATAAGCTCAATCACACTGTTGGAGATGGACGCCATTACCAGTCAGACATGAATAGTCATCGCATGACGAGCTAACTGACCCCTGACCCCAGTTAGAGAAGTCTATCTCAAAGGGTGATCAGACTTTGATAAAAAATCTTGCTCTGGACCATCTAAATCACAAAACAGCCAGACAGACAGACAGACAGCAAAGAGGCAATCATTTATGATGGACTTGACAATGCGATCAGCTATGGCAGTCACGGCACAGCAATTTGATACAAGTTTCTAATGCTAGATGTAGATATATAGACTATTCCCATCAGCCTGTGCATGATAAGTGCAGTGTTTCTTTATCTCTGTACACCAAAGCAGGCCATTATGGCCATCCAACAGGAAATTACTCAGACATCGGCATCACAACAACACTGCTGCTGTAGACCAGAGAACAAATATGACTGGCCACTTGATACAAAACGGGTCATCTTTGAACTAAGCAAGTTATGTTTACCTGACAAGATTTCAAAGGCAACCACATCATGCCAGCCAGACACCACACAGTAGCCCCACCTAGTAGCAGACATTTGTACTAGCTATCTTTTGTTTGACAGACAATCCACAACAGGCAAACATATTACCCACAATGAGCTGGTACTTATCTCAAAACCACAGACTGGAAGAGTCCATGTGGAATAATGGTCAGGGGTAACAGGTTGCCCAAAGCCACGGCAAATGTCTGATGAACATAACATTCTGAACACTCGAATGACCAACATGAATGACATAAAATCATGAGTAAAGTGTCCCTTAAATTTTATTTAGTCCTGTTTACACCACATCAAACAAAATCAACGAAAATCAGGAAGGTGCTTTAAGATATTTCTACCAAATACTTTGATAATGTTCACAATTATATTGTAAGAAAAATACCTAGCCCACGTAGTTTCCAGAATTAATCCAATGAAGACAAAAAACAGCCTAGAATTCCCAACAAGAGGGAAATCAATTCCCAAATGATGTTATATAACACAGTAACCAAAGTAGCTCTAGACTAAACATGGCGAAAACATAACACCAGACATCACAAAAAAATGACACCACTGTACAGACAGCAGCTAAACGAAAACAATTCTGTTAACAGTGGATACATCAGTTTTGATGTGAATTCAAGGATTACATTGAGAAGATAAATTCGAAATCATGACACGCACGGACCTTAACTCTGCTCTGAAACTAAATCATTTACTTCTAACAATCACAGCTCTGAAAACATTATTACGAAAAATCCCTCGCTATGAAAAAGGCCAACGCAGACACGACATCAGCCTCTAACGACAAAAACAGTTTGACAACAAGAAAAAACTGGCACAAATGAATCACGAGTCACCGAGAGCATCCACTGAGACTGATGCAGTTAACCATCACAGAGCCTGAGAGCAGTACTCAACGACCTTGGAATGTGACCTTTTCCCTTTGAGACACATCTCCTGGATGGATGAGTTTTGTGCTATAGGGCTGAAGTGTTCTGTGGGAACGGTGCTGCACATTTTGTGATGTCCAGGGGAAAGACTTAGAGACGATATTAAAGGTTTTCTATATCCAGAAGGAGCGGCATAATTGTGGGTTACAAGTCTCTTCCGATATAGTAAAATTGAACCCAGTTTCACATCTTATTTTTTCAAGGTTCTTTTTTGTATTTTGATTTGAAATCTAGAGAAGATTACGCTTTTGCCAAAAATATCAAGGGTGTTCAACACAGGTATGTAATTATAAGTTAATTGATAGGTGTGCATGACTTCTTTCTAGGTACAGGTGTCCATATCCATTCCAGTGTTGCATTAAATTACAAGTATTAGAATAAGGGTAGATTCATATCAGATTTTGGTGAAGTTCTTCACAAGAGTCTCCTGTAAGTTACCTCGATACGACAACCCCTCTTCAATTTTGCACTAAAACAGTAGCCAAAGTAACTATTTTTCATTTTTCACCCAACAGTGCTAAAATGCTCAAATTTTACCCAACATGCGTTATACAATCGCAGTTTGGCACAAAACGATGATGTTGAGTTTTACCAACGTTAATTTTCATCGAGAATTTAGACAAAATTAAATTAGACATGGACACCCTTTTTGTATGCTAAATTGACAAGCAACAACTGCCAGAATGTAGAAAAAAGAAACTAGAGAATTACCGTCATCTTATTAAGTATACAAGTGTCACAACAGGGACAAGATGAGTCCCTCTATTCTGACTCCTGATTGGCCATACAAAAGACTCTGAATAATGTAACAACGAAAACTGGTCCTCCCAACAAGAGCACAGACTGGCCCCTCGTTGCAACGATTCTCTTACAATTTTAACTCCTTGTTGATGTCTGCTGGATAACGACGACAGATTCATAATCTTACCGTCTGCGTACCAACTCACAAGACTTTCCTAATATGGAAGTCAATACAGTCGCAAACTAGATTGTATTTTCGCCTTGCACTTAACTGGAGGGTGGAACGAGCCTACTTATCAAGATGGGGTTTCAAGAAAAAGTTGACAACAAGATAAAAAGTGCAGTGAAAACATCCCCAATTCCTGTGTAGTCCAATATGGTGGTAAGGAAATCAAGAAGTCTTGCCCTATCTCTCTGCCAGACAAAACAAACCCAAGTTACCCAGTTCACAGCCATAAACACAGGGATGAAGTTGGGTTACTGGCTCAGGGTGTGGTTCCCAGTCCTTTAACAATAATAGGTATATCACAGCCAAAGAATGTTTAGGTGTACTTATTTCAGAGACACTTAAAACTACTACTAATCATGGAACAATCAAGAACTTAGCGAGAGAAGTCGAAATGGCAGAATATTGATGAGGGAAAGGAATTATATTTCGTCTTCGTCAACTAAGCTCGTTCGTCAATAAAATAAGAGAAAGGAACATCATGCAGTCACTACATTTCGGAGTTTATATAAAGGCGCGCAATGTAGGTTGAAACTGGCCAGCTGACAGTTATTTGGTGAAACCTGAAAGGACTTCACAAACATAGATTATTAATATAACTGCACCTTAAATCTGGACCCACATTTTTGAAAAAATATTTCTCCAAAGTCCCGTCTTAAAGATGTTCAGCTCCCTGTTTCTTGTTAACGTCCAATTTTAACAAACCGCAATGTGGTTTACCACAAATGAGTTTGCTATGTCACTCAAATTGATTACCAACACATATCAGTGGCCTTAAAAAATAAGGCAAACATTTGAGTTATCTATTTCCATGGAAATATGACTAATGCTGATTAGCTTAACATGTCGTCAGTCCAACCCTTAATCACGACAAATTTAAGTATCATTACTTTACCTGGAGACTGTTTTATGAATATCGTTGTCATACTCGGTATAAGCACTACCATTGCCATGATACTATAGGTGCGTGACTTACTAGTTTACTGATCAAGAATCTCAATTCGCCAAACGATATTTCTCTTTTTGTTATCGCAAGTAGACAGAAACGTTGTCGCACAGACTTTATTAGTATTCGAAGTCAGAAGTTTGACCTTTCACCTGTAAGCACCTCATGTCTTAAAACCTACACACTATCTTGCAGCTGGTGAGCGGAGTCACGTGACCTTCGCCACAACCATCGGAATCTTGGTCAAAGCAAGTGCCACTCGACAAATATTTGCCACAATAAAAATGTATTCCAATGGCATGTTTATCAAAATCATATCACATTCAGGATTAACAGCTCAGTAAGGGCACACCTAGCACAACCCGCACTATGGACGGATGTCTGTCTTAATGCCAAAACATTGCTCCTTTGATTTTGCAATTCTATGCCCGTCAAAACTAATAAAAGACAAGCAAGCAAACAGTTTTGCTTTCAGCAATTACATCGCCTAGATGGTATTTTTGTGTGTTAAATCAACTTGGAGTTTGTTATACTCTAGGTTACAAAGTTTGAGGTCTCCAAATGTAAGCTCTCAGTGCTGTACAATAGTTTCCAAAATAAACTGGACAATTCCAAATTCGACAAAGTTTCACCAAACGAAACCACAACTAAATAACCACTTCTTTTCAACAAGAACAAGTTTCAATTCTGGCAAATTCTGGACAAAATCTCAACAGGTTAGTCTCCACATACTTGAACTGGTCTTGCAAATAAACAATAGCCCTTAAACGGTCACATTAAACTCTTACTGAAGTGCAACAAAATTGTCATTTTATTACAATAAAGGTTTGACTAAATAGCCAAATAAATCTGGCTGAGAAGTTCCTCCTAGTTTGGCAGACTTCGACAGAATTCTGTCCGTCCGTCTAGCTTACTTTGAAAACTGCTATAAGACCATAGACCAGTTTGTACCACTCAGTTCAAAGACACTTTGCCACATATACACCAGTGTCTCCCAGTAACTCAGATCAGAATATTTTCAAAGTAGTATTTTGATACCGCTCAGTAAATCGATCAGTGTGACATGTACACACCCAATTAATCACTATACACAGTACGTACCTGTAGAGATGAAAGACACCTCAGAGTAACGATAATTATGGTTTCAGGGTAGTCTCTTGCTCCGTCTTAAGATAATGTATGTACTTGCAAATGATCTGAAATGAAAGAAGTTTCACCATCGAAGTACTAATTAGAAGTAGCAATTAGCACTTACACAACAACAGCCCGGAGCATGGTTACTTTTCTTCGCTGTGTTTAATTTACAGAGATGAATAGTTAAAGAGGACTGTGGTATTGTTACCGCTTCAAACATCAATAGCAAAACCACAGCTTTTCGACTTTTTTAAAAAGTCACCTTCCATCAGCTTTTAAGTAGAGATGGATAGATGCAAAAATACTCCAGGTGCAGACTAGAACCAAATATGGCCCGACCTCACACCTGCAAGATCATCTATAGCTTTGTTTCCAAATTCTTTCAACTGACATTAAACCACAGAGACATCCCCAATCACATATGTTAGCACCAAGGACACTACTCTGCTGTAACTATTTTACATTGAGATACACACTGCTCAAATGATACTGAGGCTGTCATGAGATTCACAACGATCCTCCTCGCCAATTACTACAACTAACTTAATAATGGCAGGTCATGACAATGGTGGGTCACTTCACTTTGAAATTTTTGAATTAAGAATATAAATTGGTAAATAAAACAACAAGAATGGATCAACTGAAATTTGAAATTTTCGGATGTAATAACTTCCTTTCTTTCTGTTGACAAAGGAAGTTATTACCTCAGAAAATTTCAAATTTCAGTTGATCCATTCTTGTTGTTTTATTTACCAATTTATATTCTACATTTCGTGAAATACTATCCTTGGGAGGATCTGGATCGCCTTATTTAGTTTCAGATTTATTTTCTACGTGAATTAAGAAAGCGTTTTTGAAAACTGATTACATACAGCAACAAGAATGCAATCAACTTTGAGGATTTGTCTGCAAACGAGAAAAGTTCACAGCTTTATTATCTTGCTCATATCAACTTTTTTTGACAAGCTCCTGCAGCATTTTAACGAGACTTAATTAGTTAACCTCTGTTGAAATTGAAAAGTTCCCAATACTGCCACTGCTCTAGCTGAAATAAAAACATGCGTTAGCATTGTTTTTCTTTATAATTTTCTACTTTGATGTATTATCATTAAGACTATACTTGTATTTATATGGTTGCAACTAAGAGATGAACAACTATGAGAAAATAGAACTTCCGGCTCTGTTTTCCATAGCAGCAACTGTGTAGACCTGTCACCAGGGGTCAGTTGGCTTTCACAGGCTGTAAAATTTCAGTCACTCAAAAATTGTTAGGTAGTTTGCCGCCGCTCAACTATGATAGTGCAGTCCATACATTCACTTTATGCCATATGCTATGACCATCACTTTTGAGACTTCAATAATAAAATGACCCATATTTACGACAAATGACCCACATTTGTTATGAGTGACAGAATGAGAATAATGGAATACAGGTAACAAACGTGGATATCAATCAAGGTGTGACGAATATTTTGATATAGAAGCTCAAATTTTATACAGTACCAATACAATTTGAATTGCTAAAACGAACTTAGTGAGTCCGTGACACATTATAGATGTATTCGCAAACTCTTAACTATGCCACAGTAAAGCAGGAACTAAACGACAATGGTACTTTGACATACTTTGACATAATCTACACTAAACGAAGTGCAGTTGTATCTTTTGACATGTGAATGCGAAAACAAAAAATTCTACAAATAAGTGATCTTTACACTAATAATGACGTAACTTGGGGGCTCACATAGCCCATCAAGCAGCGCCAGTCCTCAGCACCAGGTGGCGACACTTACTGAACACGGTTCAGTGATTTGCAGGTGATCATTTTAGCCAAAAAACTCGTTCTTAAAAACATTTGGCAATGTTCAACGTACTTCCTATTCACATCGTCGCNGCAACTGTGTAGACCTGTCACCAGGGGTCAGTTGGCTTTCACAGGCTGTAAAATTTCAGTCACTCAAAAATTGTTGGGTAGTTTGCCGCCGCTCAACTATGATAGTGCAGTCCATACATTCACTTTATGCCATATGCTATGACCATCACTTTTGAGACTTCAATAATAAAATGACCCATATTTACGACAAATGACCCACATTTGTAATGAGTGACAGAATGAGAATTATGGAATACAGGTAACAAACGTGGATATCAATCAAGGTGTGACGAATATTTTGATATAGAAGCTCAAATTTTATACAGTACCAATACAATTTGAATTGCTAAAACAAACTTAGTGAGTCCGTGACACATTATAGATGTATTCGCAAACTCTTAACTATGCCACAGTAAAGCAGGAACTAAACGACAATGGTACTTTGACATACTTTGACATAATCTACACTAAACGAAGTGCAGTTGTATCTATTGACATGTGAATGCGAAAACAAAAAATTCTACAAATAAGTGATCTTTACACTAATAATGACGTAACTTGGGGGCTCACATAGCCCATCAAGCAGCGCCAGTCCTCAGCACCAGGTGGCAACACTTACTGGACACAGTTCAGTGATTTGCAGGTGATCATTTTAGCCAAAAAACTCGTTCTTAAAAACATTTGGCAATGTTCAACGTACTTCCTATTCACATCGTCGCTATATGTTGTGCTTGCAAGTAATTTGGCCTAGCAATCAGAAATTAAATGACCCGAGATTGTCCAGTTCATTTTCTGTCTTCTGGTGATTAACCCAGTTCTGTTTCATGACATGATAACCCGATGTCATTCCAAGTACATAACTTAGTGTAGTGAATGTCTACAGAAGCTTGCCTGGATAAGCTACAAAATTCACCGCATGTTTGTATGAATGGCAAAAATTTTTCTTATTGTGGACGCTGAATTGTAAATGTCATCTAAAAATTTGAGTCATCTTCATGAGTTTGAAGGAAACAATGAATATCACTCAGAAATGTAAATAAAACGTGTCCAATAATATATGAACAATAACCTTTGTCTGCTATCTTTTCATCCATAAACAATATCATTTGCAAATGAATGATCTGCCTGAACTGGCAATTAAAATTAAAATTCAATGACAAAACATGTCAAGCTAATTACCCAATCAATGTTCAGAATATAAATTTGACTTTGAATAGCAAATAACCAAACTTCTTTTTGCCATCTGTCTCCCAGCCTCTTAAAGGGACATTGTTAGTTTAACTATCGAAAAATGCATTTTGGGGCTTACTGAAGTTATTAGCTCTGACCAGAGTTGCAAAGCAACAAAATCTGTAGTGTTTTTGTAATTTTATTACAAATATCCAATTCTCGCCATTGCATGCCAGACATATGCTGAAATCAAGGTCAGTCCTTAATCAGTTACAAACACTTAAATACTCTGCCATTTTGCCAACGGGATTTAGCTCCATGGTGTAGAGCATTAGACTGCCACCGCAGGGGTTTCAGGTTGGATTCCTGGCTGAGGCTGATTTCGGAAAATCCTTTTTCTCACCAATAACGTCTCTTTAACAGATATTAAGAGTTACTAGTAACACTATGTCAGTTTTACCAATCCTTAACATGATGGTAAAAATCTGTATAAGTAAATAAATTGGTAAGCATCTTGTAAAGCCCTGTTTGTAGACTCTGATATGACTTCATGTACGACTGTCGTAAACGATAATCGTATATTATACCCGTCTTATACGACTAATCGAGAATGTCTAGACAAGTGTTCTGACTTTTGAGATAAAAAGTCGTAAACAAAAAGGTAAGGGTGTGTGTGTGTGTGTGTGTGTGTGTGTGTGTGTGTGTGTGTGTGTGTGCGCGTGTGCGTGCATGTGAGCATGCGCACAGTACTGTTAGTGGCGGTTGTGGTGAAAGACCACTCGCCTTGAATCACAAAACTGACTTTGAAATGTTTTTGCAGCTATGCAAATAAAGTTCAACACTTTAACATCTGATCTGGAGATTGCAACATCAGGTGACAAAACCAGATAAAGTTGAAATTTCTAAAACAGAATTTCATTTTAAGGACAACCTCTGCCAACACATCGTTAGGGGTTTTGAAATTTGTGACCAAGTAAGCAGGCTACCCAGTGGATCAATCAATCAAAATGTAGTAATGCTGTTTTCGTGATTGTTAAGAAGATTCCAGAAGACAACAAGGGTTGAACACATTTGCTTTGAAAACTGATAACGAAAATCGATAAGAAAAGTCCACTACTTATTTCATAACAAAGGAGCCATTCTCTCTAACCCATCTACACTACAAACAATACAGTTATGACTATCAAAAGGTTTTCATGGGAATAATTGACAGNTGTGTGTGTGTGTGTGTGTGCATGCGCGTGTGAGCATGTGCACAGTACTGTTAACGGCGGTTGTGGTGAAAGACCACTCGCCTTGAATCACAAAACTGACTTTGAAATGTTTTTGCAGCTACACAAATAAAGTTCAACACTTGAACATCTGATCTGGAGATTGCAACATCAGGTGACAAAACCAGATTAAGTTGAAATTTATAAAACAGAATTTCATTTTAAGGACAACCTCTGCCAACACATCGTTAGGGGTTTTGAAATTTGTGACCAAGTAAGCAGGCTACCCAGTGGATCAATCAATCAAAATGTAGTAATGCTGTTGTTGTGATTGTTAAGAAGATTCCAGAAGACAACAAGGGTTGAACACATTTGCTTTGAAAACTGATAACGAAAATCGATAAGAAAAGTCCACTACTTATTTCATAACAAAGGAGCCATTCTCTCTAACCCATCTACACTACAAACAATACAGTTATGACTACCAAAAGTTTTTCATGGGAATAATTGATAGAAATGAGCAAATGGACTCTCAGGGATGTAGACTAACCTCACAAAAATAAAACATTAAAGCTTTATGAGAAAATAGCTTGCATTATTTCCATTTTTTGTCGTTGTTCTCCCACTGCGAGTGGGTGCCTGACATTTGTAGACGAGATGTGATCCCTGTTTAGACTATGCGGATACAGAGTTATTAACAGAAAAACTCCAACCTGTAACCTTTACTAGGCGCACAGCCCCAGGCTGGCATGGTGAGACATCAGGTACCCACGCCTGAGTCGTGTGAGAAATATGCAGAGATTGTGACGTATAAATAAAATGTCAACATAGCAATACACACAAGCAAATGTCAAAAATGTGAGAAGATGACTTGCATAATTCAAATTTCAAAAACAAAAATTTTGCCGACTTTGGATGAGAACAGCAAAATATACTGAAAAACGCCAAAATTCCGTTCATAGATCATTGAGTATTTTCCAAAAAAAAAATTTCCTCACAAATCCCAATCGCACTCGTCACTGCTAGCAGCTGCAAATTTATTCAATTGAAGTACCTCTAAATTAAATTCTTATGATTTATGTTAAAACAACTAGTAGCAGGAAACATAAAATAAAGAAAATGTTTAAGATATCCACGTTTCGTGTTACACTGACAGGCAATCGCATGGCAGCAATTTTACTTGGCTTGCATTATAAGTCGTTTCAAGGTTTTTTACTAAAAAGACCTACGTAAGTGGAGAGAGTATCTATAGGAGTAAGAGAGTAAAGTCTTACCAACGAGTGCAGAATCACAGGCACTGATTTCCTTCAAGTCTCATAAGGTCAACAAGGAAGTCCCTCTATTCCTGCGATCTCAAACCACCTGGTTTATCATCCAGAGCTCAAGACTCTGAAAAAGAAAATAACAAAATAGTAGAACTCCTGCAATGGGTTTCTCAAGTACACATGACAACCTAGGGTTTTCGTTTCCCTGGAAAAATTACAAAATTTGGCTATCTTCAGAACATCACACCCCAGAACAGGATTAGGAAATCGAATTCTAATGGAAACCTTGTATGCACTGTTCTCCAAAATGTTTTAAAAACAAGTAACACCGTTTTTGAAATTTAATTCACTGTTGAATATTAACATTAAAAAAATTCGCCAGGTTGTTATTAATACACCTGTTTTTCCTCAAATGTACTTTTCTTTTTAAAGATGAACATTTCGGCAAACACTCGACTCAAGACGATGGTTAGATCAAATGATACGAAAAATGACAACCAAGTCAGTTGAGGTCACTGTGGTTCAATACATGACTATGTATAATTTGATAACTACACCGCGTGGACATACACAGTCCTACCACGAGACCAAAAAATTACAAGTCCGATACACTCAAAACACAGCTGGAGATGATCGTCAACATTACAAATATAATAACTGCATCAATTCCAGAATCACCCTGACCACAAGTATGCAGTCACTGACCTAGCTTTGATGGGTTTTGGACAAGGTTAAACAAGATGCGAACATCATCAGTAATCAGTTTTAACCCTCCCCCCCCTCCCGATTTTTGAATGGAAACAGTACAACGCTATAAACAACATTTTTTTATACACAGACGGAAGTCACAGGTAGTTTTTCTAAACTAGTGAATGGAAACTGAATAATGCTATTTATAACATACTTTCTAAACGGAAGCAATGGGAAGTCACGTTTTTTACATACCAGCCAGATGACTGATACAGTAAGCAACAAAACTCAACTCAGTACCAACAAGGGAGGTTGCCAATCAACAACTCAATTTGCAGGAAACCAGCGACAGATGGGAGAACAAAGACAACCAAAAAATTTATTCCAGCCAGAAAATTTCATCTTAGAAGAAGCTATACTGCAGTGAAGTGAATGGGTCACACTGAAATTTCACCCATTTCTGACAGGTATTGCCAAAATTGCTCTTTCATAATTTTTCAAAGGTTTGACCGGCATTGCCATGGAAGTGTCGGTAGCTATCATATAGAGTTTGAATTTGATAAAACATTACGTAATGTAGCGCCACCTTTATGAATTAAAAAAATTGAATGTACTCTCATTGAGTCATAATTTGTGAGATTACATCAAATTTAAAAAGTTGTGTATCCAGTTGTGAAGCAACGTGCTGACATGAAGATATAGACGACTACAGAGAAAGGTTGTGTGCTAAACCAAAGAGGTAACTATTTGTATACTACATAGTCTCTCTTATCACTATGATGTTGTTGTCACTAAAACAGATATACGAAGGAAAACACACTAACATTGTCTCCATTTTCTCCATAAAAACTTGTTTTTCAAACAGTGTGCCTTTGGTGGTTTGGAAGCTCACACGTGGTA
Source organism: Phoronis australis (assembly GCA_002633005.1). Lineage (NCBI taxonomy): Eukaryota > Metazoa > Phoronida > Phoronidae > Phoronis > Phoronis australis. The sequence continues at coordinate 287,546 of NMRA01000411.1, read as the reverse complement.
ATTTCTTGCCCATTTAGCGCACAATTTGGTGGACAAATGAAAGTTCATTTTTGTTAAATTGCTCAACAAAAATAGATATCAACAAAAGACTATGAGTAATATTGTATTTAATGTGCAGAGGTCATAAAACAACATTTTGAAATGTCTCCGCTATTTCCAGAGATATGATCAACATCTGAAAAATGAATAACAGTCATTTTGATAAATATTTTGAGAGAAATTAACGAATTACAATAACCAACCTTTAATTAAGAAACCAAAAAATTCCTAAAATTGTCATATTTCTATATTTCAATGGCTAATCACTTTAATGTAAATACTATAAACTCTAACAAATGTTGTTTTACAGCATCTGCAAACTACAAACTAAACAAACAACAGACTAAGATTTTCTCAATATTTATTTTTGTTCATAAATTTGGCTAAATGGAGTTTCACTAATCCGCCAATTGTATTCTAAATAAGTGAATTCATCGTACTATCTAGATGCAAGCTAAATTGTGAAAATGTCACCAAACAAAATGTGAGAAGCCACAGGAACGAAAAGAATTGAGCTTCGTTTTGGAGAAGTCGGAAGTCTGCCTTCATACACAACAGCTTTCTAAAATTTAAGCTTATGTTCTGTGCTTTTTTGAAACTTTCGTCTTTCATCTATGCCAGAACAGATGTCATATTTTAGTTGTCTAGACTTGAAGTCACAGACCGGTTTTCCAACTTGAAACTTAAGCCTACTTTCCACAAAAGCTGCTTCAGTCAGCCGAGAACAAAAGTTATGTCTATCGCCCTAAGCAAAATGCAAAAAAACTTCAGAACCCAGCCTGAATATTAACAACAGCAGGACTTGAACAGAACACAAATAGGGAGCTTTTCATATTGGTGCTCTCTAGAATAATGAGAGCACAAAAGTGACTTCTGTTTGATCCCGACTCCTTGGTGGACAGAAATTCAACTCCCACATAAACTGCAGTGGTTTATTACGTTCACTTAGTTTAGCATTACGACATACATAGGCTGGGATTGAAAATCTTCCGCTTTATCAACTGCAGTCGGAAATCTGTGGAACATGATGTCCTTGTTCATTCATGCATATTTCAAGAGGGAATTGCCTTTTCCCCATAAAGCATTAGTACATCCCACCTCACAACAGAGGGCATTTGCTGGCATTATGATAGCACAAAAGGTGTCACCTACAGACATATAACCCCCTCTGCATTATATGGGATCTGTAGGTGGCGCTAACGCCTGTCCACCAAAGACCTGATTGTCGTCTGCCGGATAATGAATTTCAATATTGCATGGCTACTCATACAGTTACCTATTGTACTTCCAACCCACACCAAATCCTAAATGTGGATGACATAATGGTTGTGCAGTACAGTGTCGCACCACAGTGCTGACAGGATGAGTTCTCCCATGGCCTCACCTCCCTTCACTGTCCGGTCTAGACAATGTGACCCGCTTCTAAAAAGTCTGTGCACATTTACTGGCTATGAAGACCAAATACTGCTCAGCTGAACAAAACAATTTAGAACCAACATCCCTTATTTTCACACCAAAATTCAAAATTATTTACGAAGCCCCCGCCAGCGAGGCAATTTTTTCCTCGGAAACACACAACCACATCGTGTCAGTCAAAAAGGGACCGCCCGATTTCTTCGATGATGATCTGCACCCTGCAGTGATCAAAGTAGCCTCTGGTCAGTTGTCTATCACACTAATGAAAGCTCGAGGAATATGTGATCATTAGTTTTTCACCACTGATTTGCGACTCATCAAATAATCAAGGTGTTAGGGCTTACTTGAAATGTGGAGATCAGAGATATCAGAATGTCTATGGTCTAAATAGCTGGATTTTCACCATCAATTTGGCAGACAGCGCCCACTGCTGAGAGTGTCGCATTCCACTTAATAGGAGATCAAAAGTTCTACATAAGGGTATCGATGTAATCAATATTGGTCGCACCTTTTATCGACTACTCCATTACCACTGCCACTGGCATCATTTTTTGAACAAAACCAAACTTTTGTTAGTTTATGGTAAAACTGTCATTGCTTCATTTTTCATGACTCTTGCAGAGAATTTATTTCCAGTTTTTCTAAGCACTCTCTCACAGCTACCGTGCAGATACGGAACTTAAAATGGCAATAAATCCGTACTCAGTGAAATTAGTCTGAGGTTTGTTACTCGCACAATGGGAATTGATTTTTGGTCTGGCACAGAACTGACAGCTCACCATTCCATGAGACCATGCTCACTGAAAAAAATGCCCAGAAATCATAACTATTTAAATTACTGTAATAAAAATCCATTCAACACCAATTTCGTAACGGTTAGACTGGTCTAAATCTAAAATTTTGATAAAAGGGTGAAATTAGCTTATCTGCAATGAAAAATGAAATTTCAGGAGTTGGCCAGCACATTATGTTCTAAATTGTCGAGAAACAATGCAAAACTTGAGTCGCAGCTCACCATGAAAATACTCTGCCCAAGCAGATGTTACATCTTTTTAAATTCAAAAAATGGATGAGCACCAGACATTTGAAAAACAAAAGTATACCCTTCACTTGACCTCAAGCTCAACAACTGTATTCCCAGTTCAACTGTCAGTGAACTGACTTTATGTCTCTAGCACAATGCCCGCGCTGTGAGTGAACCTTTGCTACCAGGTCCCGGGCAGGTGCTCCAACACACCTGACATATGTGTCGACCATGTGGTAAGGCAAAAACTTGGTTTTGCCACATATTAACAATAACTACCTACTGTAAGCTAGCCCGTGGAATTCCCATTTTTCTCACACGTGGAGAACCCCAACCTAACTAATAGTCAGCCATACCAACAGTAAAGCTATTTGATGCGCCATCAGAGAAAAATTGACCGCTCATTACGAGGTCAGATCTGTCTTCTTACAAGCTGCCCACAAGAGAGAAGGCAGATCTACCTTCCCACTGAGTGACTTATGATCAGACACTCTTGTACCATATTCCACTTGTACAAAGCACAAGCAAGTCTTTTGATTCAAGGAGAGGGCAGTGACCCTAGCTAAGACATTTTAAAACAAAAATTTTTTAAAAACCCGAGGTTTGGCGTAACTCAAATGATCCATCTGCTCGCTCAAATACCTTTAACAGTTTCTGTACACAAGTACGACATTAGAATGAAATCAAACCAAAAGAAGCATATCACATCTCCTACAGTAAAGAGTGGATATTTTCCAACCAATAAGATCAAGAAACTGCTGAAACAGATTATTCATTACTCAAAGATAAGAGAGTGACATGTGTTTAGAGAGCTGACGATTTCGTGAAACAACCATTCACAAAGACACTGAAACTTTAAAGCAGATCTTGGCCATATAAAGTGCAGGATTTAGCTAAGGACAGGTGTTTTAAAGCAAAACTTGAAAACTTCAGGTGTGGGAGATAATCCGGACGAATACCATAATTTTTCCATGTATCACAAAATCAAACTGAGGCTTAAACTGACCTGATCTTGAACCATTGCGTCGAGGGCTATTTTCAACAAATTTACAAACTACACCCAGTCTATTCCCAGACTTTAAAGAAATTTGGTGAACACCGAAATCGCCTATATTCCATTTTTTTTAGAATAAAGAAAATTCAATTTTGGTTTGAATTTTCCTGTACTAAAAACTGTCCAACCTGTCGAATAGTTACCGTACCTGTCCCTTACCCTGAATTCCCAAGACCTTACTCACAACTGTGCGACCTATATTTCCAAATCAGCCCATTAATACCCAACCTATGACCAGCCACTCCATGGACACTCCTAGACTCTAATAACGAATAATCAGAAAGGCATACTTTGTAACCATTTCTGTTAACCTATCCAACAAAACATTTGTCGTTTTGTACCAGAATACAGCTTGCCAGGTCATCAGTACACGTCTGATAGCAGCAGAACAGGAATGAATGAACATTGGACATGCTTTGTAACAAACATGATTTCTAAGAGAAAAGTAGTACGGTAACTTAAAAAACGGGACAAAAGTCACTGTCTGGTATATTTTTTCAAGTTCCTTAAGCAGTGCATGCTTAAAAATGCTACTTTAAAAGGCCAGAATAGTTTAGGCATGTTCAAGATAAGTTATAACACATGACAAGGTAGACTCCAGGCATGTGTCACCCATCAACAAATATACAGTCACTTTCTCAAATATTGGTCACTGACCAGTAGCAGCTATCCGTTCAAGATTATTGAAAAAATAACCCCACTCTGACCGAAACCAGCAACAATGCTCGGTCAATATATAACTCAATATTTCCCTAGCAGTTCATATTTATTAACAGTTCCTTGCAGTTGTAACATAGTCTCCAAAGGGCTACTTCCACTGCTGTATTTTGGAAAGTTAAATAATTCAGTATTCCACACGACGGTAAGTCACTTAACACAGCAGCATTCAGTGAGAGGCTAAAAAATTTATAGCAATCAGAGTGATGCTTCATGTGAACAGGCCAACGCTACGGTAACTGGACATTCTGTGAGGATGTTTTAGCAAGCATATAACAACTCGAATTAATTTATAAGAGTTTCAGAGTCACAAGCCCACAGTTAGTGCAAATACATCAAGTCTGATCAGTACTACCAAATGCGCCTTAGCTAAAATCCAGGTGGCCAAATGAAAACCGAGGTCGTCAAAACCTAAGGTCAAAAGTCGCCGACTAAAAAGTCGTGCCGTTGTCAACAAGCATTATTACAAAATTTATGCATACCTCTTCCATTTCTCACGTGAATACACACCATTCAATCTCTAACTCAATTTCTCATACCAACCGAGAACGCAGACGATCGGATATACTAATCGATCTTGCCCCCTTTTTGCCAAACAATTCCGAATTCCGTGGTATGTTTACTTCCTGTTGTCAGTAAAGTGCTTGTTGATATGTGCTGACTGCTTAGGAGAGCAAATTCACTCATTGATTTCAACAAATTAAGGAAGCAATACTGTAACAAAAGTATTGAATCTTGGGAAAAAGTTACTGTCAAGTTAAGAAGTCACCACAAATTTTTAAGCAAATTTTGGATGAATTATTGTCCAACTTTGATTCTTGCTGTGGCGACTTCTTATATTTTTCCCAGATCACGAAACACAATCAGAAGTCACTTTGCAGATAGCCTCTATGATGCAATTTTCCACGAAAAATCATTTTTTGAATTTTGCAATAATAAATGTTAAATTTTGTGCATTATGAAATATATGATTTTGTATGGCAAACTGCACGAGACTAGCGACCTTAAGAACCCAAACGGTTAACATACCCTGCTCCAGATATACCCATTTTCTAAAAAATGTTTTTGGCAAAATCGTCGGGCTAGTTATTAAGCTATTTTCGCTATTGCACACACCCTTTGTCTTAATGTCAGTTACCGTAGTTGTCTCCCATGTGTGATGCGATGTTGTTAGCGCCACTACGTTATTATGGCAGTAGTGATCAGCAACTTATTTTGGATAAAAGAATCAGTCATTGTTATTCGCATAATCAACGTCTCGACGACTGTTCTTAGGAGCGTAACCTTAACATAAATGTATACACGATAGCTGTCCTTATAATATCATAACACAATCCCAAAAATATGAATTGGTGGGAAAAGCCAGTCTCCAATTGGCAGCAAAAGGATTGCGAAATATCACATACAATTTTGATATCAGTTTTCCGCGTGTATGCTCATTCCTTAGATCCCGGACAAAAAATTTGATGTGACATTTGTGAGTCAAGTGTGATCACGTGCTCGTTTGTAATGCACTGCGATATCTCACACTTGTGTGACCTCATGTTTCTTGCAAGAAACTTGCATTACAAAACACAGCCTGGAAGATTTACATTTAGAGTAAGCCGCATTGACAATATTTAAAATCACGATCCATTTTTAAGACCCAACCACACCGCGAATCATAAAAGTCATCTCAATTATATGACTAATTCAAGTAAGTCTGGACTTAATATTTTAAATTACTGTGACAACTTTTATTCTTCTCAGCAAGAGTACACTTGGGGTTCGGATTTTCAGCCCAGTCTGTTGGCCTGACCTATTCTAGTGCGCTCAACACTTGAAGCACTTAGTGACTGACACACAGCAATGTATAAATACCCTGGGAATTTAAAATCAATAATACTTTGGGTTTGACTTATTTGCTCAGGCATATCAAGCATGCTGAAATTTAAAAAAAAAATGTTTTGATCAACACATAACTTTGAAGTAAACATTTATTTCAGAATTAATAAAAAATATTATTTGGGTTACTATGAAGTAGGTGTTATCAAAAACGATAGAGCAATTTCATAGAACCATTATGTTTTTAAGAAAAAACCTCACAGTTTAAAGATGCAATTGAAAGCAAACTAAGTTGCAATTTGACCATATTGTAAAACTGACAGCAAGAGCTTTGCACCAAAGCATAGTTCTAAGTTATTCCAAAACCAGTGCAGTATCTACCTAGACCTAAAAATATCTGCCCAGCAAAATGATGATCAATGCACAAAAATCCATGACTGGGCATCAGTGTACATACCCAATCAGAATGATGTTTCCCAACCAATAATAATGACTGAACATTACTTTGTTCTGTCATTCAATAAGAAGCCACGTTTCATAACTTTCCACATTGCTACTTCTCATGATTTCATTTTCAGTTGCAATACAGATATCCTTTGAAGACTGAAACTCTTCATCAAGCGTGTAACTGTATCTTTTAATTCAATTAATGCCCACACAGTCTTTGCCTGATAGCTTAAGTCAGATAGCTCCTAATAGCCTTCAAAATTAGCATAATTATACAGTCCTGGAACCCCCCCCACCCCCCGTGCCAAGAAAATGACAAGTGCATTTTTGACTTACCAGTTAAAGATCTGTCTCAACTTCCGAACTTCCAAGTTCGTCAAAATTAAGAAACTTAAGATCTCTTTCTTGAAACGAACTTGAGACAAATTCAAGTTTTACCTTAAAATTGACTGAAATTTTAAGATTCGTCTCAGATAAGTCAGTTTTCTTGGAAGGGACCCCAGACCTCTTCAGCTTAAGAATGGATCAGCTTAGTGGCTCTTACATAACAGTGCAGTTACGTAACTGAATGTCCCTAAGGCACTCTCTGCACACTATGGCAATGCATAGACTTACCACAGAGTGTATACGCTTGCCCAAAGGTTCAACAAAAAATGAAAAACCAGAATGAAGCTTTCCAGAACCCCTCTAAGTTCCAGCCCAAGGACTGGTTTGTCACTTCAAGGCTGGTCACCTGCAGCGGTTCTAATGGACTGTGAAACTGACCACAGGTCAGTAGCCCTCAACAAGCATATTATGTTGATTAGATGTCTGGGTTTGGAAAAGTTCATTCACCGTCTGCAGGGGAGTTGAAACTGTGTTGAGAGACCACTCAAGTTCCTTAAAATGTGAAATGTGTTCTCGAAGATTAGATTGCATCCTGGAACAGTCACAACAAGACGAAAGTTAGGATTTTGAAACAGTTTTCTCAAACGAACACTGCATCAACCTTCCAAGTTATTTTGAGTGGCAATGTTCCTTATGAAATCCAGCTCTATAACAGACACCTAACTGTTCAGAAAAGGAAACCTTAACGTGACTTACAGCTTCAGACCAATAAGGCCTGTAGTCAGAAGGTACATCAGCTCTGAGTTACAAAATTTAATGTCAACTTCCAATTTATTCTATTTATAGTACACAATTTGGTCTCCTGCTGTTCTTTATCAAGATAAGAACAGATTTCAGACCTCACAAAGAACTGGTAAATCTCTTGGCAGTTCTGTACAGTCAGTTGGGAGAAGACCATGGCTTTCTACAAGACATGTGCATAGAAAAAGGGGGAAGTTAACAAGACATAAGTAGTGCACAAACTGATTAAGAAATTGCTGAATTAACTGCACTTTTTTAAACTTGTAACTCCTGCATAATACCGAACTCCCAAAATACAAGAAAAAAGACCAAAAACTATAATGTGAAAATGGGGACAAGGATTTGCAGACTCGTTCAGGACGCATGAAGCCCGTATACCAAGCCGGGTGCGTGAGCACTGAATTAACACAAGTGAAGGCAACAGTGTTTATTTTAAGTCCTCTGGGAACACCAGAGTGTCATAGCACCGTCATATGTTAAACTGGTGCAGCCAACCGAACAGAACGTTTCGCACTATTTTATTTAGTTATGCATGAGAAAATGAACAGTCACAGTAGCTGTTTATTATGAAAAATACAATGTACCAAACTTGCAGGATCTTGGTCAAATTAGTTAGAAACACAACATGTAACGAAGATGTGAAATTGAAGTACTTTAAAAACTGTTAAATATTTTTAAGAATTCGAGTTTTGTGGCAAAAATGATCCGCCGGAAGTCACTGAACCATATCCAGTAAGTATCGAGTGGTGGTACTGGGGAATAACACTTCATGTTGTGGGCTACGTGAACCCATGAGGTACGTCATTAGTTCAAAGGTGAGAACTTTTAGTTTTCACATTCACAAGTTGTCAATGAATACAACTGCACTTTGTTTAACGTAAATTACGTTGAAATAGCATTGTCATTTAGTGCCTGCTGTACACTAGCATAGTTAGGAGCATGTAAATGCATCTAAATCTCAGAAAGCACTAGAAAGCATTATCTCTAAAACTTAATAACAGCTTATGCACTCGCAAAACTGATTGTGCGCGCGAATGTTAGGCCGTCTTGTAATCCCTCCGATGTCCCCATTCCACGTTTTCCAATTAAAACCGTCTTGGGTGTTAACCCAGTGTGTTAGTACAGTTGAGAACTACGGCAACAAGAGAGAGAGAGAGCATTGTGTCAATCTCCACTCATCTCGCTCAAGCTCACTGAGAACTTAGGTTTCAAAAGTATTATGCTCTTAGCTAGACAGCTGTCTAAGGCTATCAGCGGAAAAACTTTGGCCTAGATCAACTGTACTTGTTTGTTTTCTGGCAGCGTAACCATCCCAACAGAGTCTGAAGACAGCAACACACACACACACCAGGCACAAACTAGTCTTATTGGTCAAGCAGCTGGTCTTCAAGCCTCCAGACACAAGACTGCCAAGTGTCAAAGAATCTGTTACAAAGAGTTGGTAACATTTTGAAGTGGGACTTCAGAAGTGGCCAAAGGAGTAGCGGTACCCAACAGTACTAGCGTTCTTTGGGTATGAATTGTCTACACGTGATTGGTTAGCAGACCTTTAAACACCTGCTCACTTTAACAAGACTTCTGCATAAGTGTAACAATTATACTATGAGCAAGCAGGACCCATTTATTGAAACATCTACGGCAAAGTCGCCCTTTTGTACAGAGGTTTCCAACATAACCATTTGTAGGGGTTTTAAACCCTACCAAATGCTTGTTTTGTCGATAGCTTTGAATAACAAAGCTCAGAGTTCTTTTGACGCAGCAAGCATTGAAGTGGCATTACCAACTAGAAAAGTGATTTTCTGAGATCACCCCCAACGTGCATTCAAATCTGGGACCTTCGCAGTCACAGTAAAACACTGTGCTGGCTGAACTAAATCCCAGTTAATTAATGGCACAGTATTTAACTGTAACTTGGTAAAGTCAGTGAATTTCTGGAAGCAAATTGTGAGAACTGACATTATAACTCATAAATATGACGGATTTTACAGTTCTATAGCTCTGGTCAAACCCAGTAACTTCAAAAAGCCTATCCCACCCAACAACAAGCCTAAAAAGACATTTTTAAACCATAAAAACGTCACCAAGATATAACGTGAAAACCTTTTTTTGAGTACATTCTCCTGGAAAATGAACAATCGTTTTGAGTTCTAGCTCAGAAAATGAACTTTTGAAGGAAATTTAGACGTAAATGCATCCTTTTGTATATAGAAAATGTGATAGTGAAAAAGTCACCATCTCAGCCAAACATCCAATATACCATTGACCCATGTGAGTGTTCCAAGTTCTAGATTATTTTTGTATGGGTTTGTTTAAGAGAGCAACACTTAGAGATGAGTTATAAATTCTAAGATTCGCATGTCTGTCGGTTCTGGACTCAAACTGCAAGTCCCAAAACAAAAAAATGCAAGAGTCACTTTCTTAGTTAATGCACCCAAACTTTCAATCTTCAACAATTTTTCGGTGTTATTTTTGCATATACCCTAAGAATCATATTTTGAGTTGTTTATGACCATTACATCATCATTATGTTCAAATCACAATGATGTAAAAATAAAACAAAAATTCGCAACTTTGCGGAGTATTTCCAAAACTACTATAGTTTTCTTTGTCATCGAAAGCACCACAGCATTTAAATTGGCTTTCCTTCATTATGAGATGGCGGCCACAACATAAACACAAGTTTTCGGATTATGGCAATAATTGACAAACATGCGCGTGACCAGACACTGGGTTCATGTCACATCATAGTCGACTGAATTGATAATTAAGCATGAAACTGTCAAATCATCTGTACTTCCATTATCAAGGTATTGATTAAGGCACCAGGTTCATTTTCTTTAAGTGACATACCTGTTCTTTTCTGTTCAATATTTGGTACACTATTGCACCCCAAAACAGTGCCCCAACCCTAGTCTCATAAGGACTTTGAAAACCCAACTCGTTTTTCGCGACGAATTGAGACGGATTCTTTTCAACACCAACAAGGTTTAGGCAATTATATTACAACGTTTACCACAGTGATTGTCCATTGAAAAAACATGCATCAATTCTGGCAGGCCCTCCCTCCAATTTATAATATATCCAAATATCGCTAATGGACTGATATAATGCGCTCAAATATTGAAACCAGTTTTCTCCACTGAATACCAGGCATCGAACTGGTTCTCAAAATACGGACACGTTATATCAGACTACAGCCCCAATATTTCCCTTTTACAGATGACTTTCACCAACTTCCTAGACTTTCAAAATAATATGCCAGCCTTAAGCTCTCCTCAGGACCTCAATCACAGCCCAATCAAAATGTTTGAAAAAAATGATCTCACAACATCCAAGCCAACACACCTCACCACGAACACCATGTCTTGGTATTCATAAAACTTGGTTAGAGAAACCTCCAGCAGTTTTGTACCACTTCATAAGCAATACCTACGTGAGCAAGACCCATAACTCACCTGCTCAGAGCTGCAACTTCTATAGAGCCAAATTACCAATGTTGCACAAAATTACTGCCAAAACTGATCTTTTTCATTTTTCCAATAAATGCACACAAGTTCTTAAAACACAACCCAAGGCAGTTACCCTAATTTAAAATTATATATTTATTTGGTGCTACCTATCATTTAGTAGAATATTTATTTCATTTGTCTATAATATTTTGTCCTAAATTGGTGAAACTATGTAGTATCTTCTCGTATGAACCAATGCAATACGCTACACATTTTTCTATTATTTGTACATTTAATGTAATTTATTTCTACATGGGAAAAGTTCCGCCTCAGGCTGACATTGCATCAAGAAGACACACATCTATTTTATTTATTCTATTATTGTGATTATTATTATTATTATTATTATTATTATTATTATTATTATTATTATTATTTGCAAACATTCCTCTTGTCTTCTCCAATGTTTTTCCAACTCCATTATTTATTGTAACATAATTAGTTACAAAATGGGCATATCATTATTTCGTTCAAACTGCATAACTTCAACGGCTAAAATTTAAATTGATACCAGCGTTATATATAAAATTAATAGCACATTTATTTGTAAAATAAAGTTAACCTCAGTACTTCTCACTCCGTGTTTACAAAGTAAAAATTTCTGACAATTAGCTAAACCATTCACTATTAGAATATAAGGTAGCAATTTGGAGCACTACATAAAGGTGCTGATTTTTGTTTTAACATTTAACGGTTATTTAACTCTAAATGAAAGATTATAAATGCTTATCACATATCAGGAAAATTTTAACTTATATTAAAGAAATAAATATGTCAATGTTAAAAAATGCATCCCACAAAGAATTGCAATTTTTCAAGACAATAAAAATTTATCTGCCATTGTATTTTCAAAAATCTTAGAGTCAGAACTTGGTGATAAACAAAACTAAATATTAGTTATTATTTTTATAAACACATCTGAAGGAATAAATATAGAGATTATGGTAAAAATTCTTGATTATGGAGAACACCTAATATAAAATTAATTTTTTTTCTTTTTTCAAGTTTCACGATACAATGTACAAAGTTTCCCCAAATGATGAAACGAAGACGCCATGCCATGCAAACCGTGTTAAAAAGAAACTAAAGAATTCAATGAATTTTTGGGATATTTAACAAAATTTAACTTCACTTATCAGTCATATTGTGTCCCACACAGGAGAATTTTACCTCATGCCTTTATATTTATTTCGAGTAGTCCAGCATTTCATGTGTACCAATGTTCAATCACAATTCTTACAATCCCAACATGAAGGTATTCACTGAGAGATCAACCGTAGGAGTAAAAGACCGTTGTAAAAATGCGCTTGAATTTATTTTAATCCCAAGCTTTTTCCACCTCTTCCACCACTCCCCAGTCAGACAGACAGACAGACAGATTACGTCATTCTAAAGTCCCCCCCCAAACAAGCCCACCGCCAATGGCAGACAGGCAAACTTTTTTCNAATAAATATGTCAATGTTAAAAAATGCATCCCACAAAGAATTGCAATTTTTCAAGACAATAAAAATTTATCTGCCATTGTATTTTCAAAAATCTTAGCGTCAGAACTTGGTGATAAACAAAACTAAATATTAGTTATTATTTTTATAAACACATCTGAAGGAATAAATATAGAGATTATGGTAAAAATTCTTGATTATGGAGAACACCTAATATAAAATTAATTTTTTTTCTTTTTTCAAGTTTCACGATACAAATGTACAAAGTTTCCCCAAATGATGAAACAAAGACGCCATGCCATGCAAACCGTGTTAAAAAGAGACCAAAGAATTCAATGAATTTTTGGGATATTTAACAAAATTTAACTTCACTTATCAGTCATATTGTGTCCCACACAGGAGAATTTTACCTCATGCCTTTATATTTATTTCGAGTAGTCCAGCATTTTATGTGTACCATATACAATCACAATTCTTACAATCCCAACATGAAGGTATTCAATGAGAGATCAACCGTAGGAGTAAAAGACTGTTGTAAAAATGCGCTTGAATTTATTTTAATCCCAAGCTTTTTCCACCTCTTCCACCACTCCCCAGTCAGACAGACAGACAGACAGACAGATTACGTCATTCTAAAGTCCCCCCCAAACAAGCCCACCGCCAATGGCAGACAGGCAAACTTTTTTCAAATGAAGGAGCTCTTTTGTTCAGATTTATGAGTGTGTCAGACAGGGGTTATTGGTAGATGGAATTGCCAATAATGATCCAGACTCCACTAAATGAATCATGCACTACTGAAAAACTGACTGCAGTTCAGCACTAATGCCATATCTTGATTTTGTTTCAGATATTAGAATGTTAAAACCGAAGTTAGTGGCAAAGAAGTGAATGAAACAGCCTAAATACTGCAAACTGATGCCAAATACAGGACTATCAGGACGATTTTAAATACTTTTCTTATTGGAAGGTTACGGCATTAGAATAGTTTTTTCATCGACTCACATTCACCATAAAACTAAAAAACAATGGTTCTGCTAATTGGAAACCGTTGAATTGTGTTGCTACACCTGGTAAGAAAAATCGGTCCTGCCCGTGTAGTCCAGCACATCCTCCACACACCGCCATTGTACCAGTCCACACATCTTCAGACTTTAGTGAACTAGACCAAGACGAGCTGCCAGCACAGGCTAAACATTTAACAAAACAAAAACTCACCACCTGCAACATGGAGGACGTTCCGTTCAATCAGAACTTGGAAAGGACATAAGTTTCAGTCAACCCACAAAATCCATGATGGCAGCGGATGTCCAACCGTTCCTACAATGGAGAAAGCTTGTGCTTAAAATGAGTCTGAACACTCACAGGTTAATTTCCCAAAGGACGTCTGGGAGGCTAATTAATCAATAAGTAAACGATCATCCACACTGCAGGACAACACTTTGGCTGTCAGTAGCCCCAGAATGTGCATAGACTAAATGCACAGATTCCCATCCATTATACATGCCTTGCTGGCAGACCTCAACAGTTGGATTTAATCACATGGACAGTCTCGCCTCTCCACTGGCCAGACACACAGCTGGCATGACAGGCCTATGTCACAGGGCCCTGGACCCTGTATATTGCAGACAGAGTATTCACTAAGCTGAGTAATGATAAAGGACCATAAAGCCAGGCTTGTCTGCCTGTTTCTCTCTGTGTGAGTTTAGTGTGTGCCTAGAACTCCATATGAACACCAAAAATAAAATCTCAGACAACCTGCATTCAGGCAGGCTGCATAGAAGATAAATATCCTTGCATTAGAACTCAAGTGTATCAACAAATCTGCTTCCATTCAATAAATGAATGTTAACAAAGACTATGTTGCACATCTTCCTGGCTTAAACGCTGATGCATTTCAGAGCATGAATGCAGACTGTCACTGCAAGCTGGCGGTCAGCAATCTTAACTGCTGTGACATGGACCTGCATGAAAAACTTAATTCATTAAGTGAATGATATTTGATAACCAGTGTCATATCTTACGAAAAGCAAACAGTCAGTGAAAACAGAATCATTTGTTCTAGGAAAAATACAACCGTCAATTGTATGGGACAGCTTGCATGTGACAAAGTTAAAGTAAAAGTGACCATAAATACAAAACTGACATTGGTCTCGGATTGTTCGTTAGTCAAAAAATAGTCAACTTCAAGGTGAGTTCAGAGATTACTCGTTACTGCTAAAGCAGAGCTGTAATTTGTTTAAAAAATCTGAAGTCGCTAAATTTTTATTAAAAAACCTGAACATGGCTTAACAGTTCTTTTGTCTTACTAACAATAAAAAAAACCAAATTAAGGCAAAACCCGGAAAAATACATCTCTGCTAAAGAGCAGACTGTGCAAGTTGTCACAGTGTGTCATTTTATACACTGACCAATGTCTCAAGGAATAACAAACTGTCTGTTCTTGCACACTCAGAAATCTTCTACCTGAGTAAGGAACATGTCAAGGCCCAACTTTACAGTGGCAAGTGGTCCAAATCAAACGCTCTCGCTTCATGGACAAAGTACAGGCCTACAGCCTCTTTATGAGTTTGGATAGACAGTAAATGCTGCTAAATCAGTACAAGACTGACTCAGACAGTACTCTCCCAGTACACACCTCTGCAAATCATCTGATAACCACACTAAGTTATTACATCCACTGTATTACATAACCACATCAGTCAAACAAAAAACCTGGTACACCTGCACCCACGTTTTCCAAGGATTAGTATGTTGACAATTGTTTAACAGTCACCATATCAAAGGAACATTTCCAGAAACCTCGTGACGATTCAGTTTTTTAGTTTAACTGCTCACACATAGAAGACACAGAACGAAAATATCTTCCATTGTTAAATCCCACTTCATGTTTGAAGAAAAAACAAAAAAATCTCACACGTTTATTGCCAAAACTGATCTTTTTTCTTTTTCAGTGGCCACTGGTAATGTTGTGATTGCCCACAAGTTTGCCAGTCAAAACATTGTCTATTGGGGGAAGTATCAATGACAAAGTAAAAAATAGAAGGTAGCTTCCAGCCGTCCGCCATTTTGTTTCCAAAATTGGCGAGGTTTCACTGCAGTCTTGCAAAGCAGAATTGGTCCTAAAACTTCATTTTTAAGGACTTTTAACACTATTTTCAAATTAAACATTATCTGACAGTACTTTCAGTAAAACCTGAACACGATAAATATTTACTTTGGTGCTACACGTCCTTCATGGAGAAAATGATCAAATGAAATGGAACTCTTGTCCGCCATATTAGGTCCTAAATTGGTGGGACTTTACTTTAACGAGAATCTCCTGATGTAAACCACAGATTGGGTGACCCATTTTAACACCACTTTCAAATGCATCTTCTGAGAAGAACCAGTCCTTCTCCAGACAGTAAGTCCTGGCTTTCACAAGACACAGTAGCATGGTGGTCAATGCAAGGTTCGTCTACAATCCAAATTTTCTATCACATTTCTGCTCACACCAACTCATACCTTACATTTTCACTAAGCGAATCATCAGCTTTCTTATTTTCTTTGCTGCATTTTAGTAAAAAATACCGTTTTAATTGATTTGTTAATTACAACTTGTAATTGTGCAATTTTATTGGAAAGCTGTGATTAACTGAACAGGCTACCCTGTCAAAATATATTCAATAAAATCCAATACATTATTTAATTGCAGAACAATTTGTTGTTCTTGCCCAAGGATCACAAACCAGATCTTGAAATGTCCTTTTTGGTCCATTCATACACAAGCACTTTTCCAAAATGCGCCTTTTCAGAACAGCTTAATTACTTAACAATTTAAATAGGCTAGAAACCAATTCTTGAAAATATGAATTACCATTTCGAGTGAAAAACCTCAGAAAACATAACTGCTTCATGAACTCTGCATATGAAGAGCACAGAATTGCAAGATTTAATAAAGTAAAATAATCATGTATCAACACAAAAAATTGTCGCATTTTGATTCTTCACAGATTCAGTGCTTTGCTGAAAACAAGTGTTGTTGCGATGCAGTATGAATCGTAATTACTTATGAAGGAGAAATTTCTCAGTGCGCATTTATTTCGCTTAAAAATTCGATAAAATATGATTCTATTTTCTGCCATATTGGAAGCTAAACAGGTGAAGAATTGATATCATTTTGTAGAAAACCATCCCATTTCCTCTGAAAAATGAGCAAATGTGTTTGTTTACCTTTCCTCTCCACAGGAAGCTACATATTTAGTGTGTTACCTCATACATAAATTAACACTCCTTAGTGACCTACTTTTCCAAGACCAAAGTTTATCCTTCGTAAATAGATTCATAGTTATAACCAGTAACAATATTTAAAATGATTATGGTAAAATCTTCGCAATTTCAGACAAAAATAATTCCCACCCCACTCC
>NMRA01000411.1:167082-270521 GCA_002633005.1 Phoronis australis | reverse complement strand
ATCAGGTTTTAGGTTTCAATAAAATTTCTGAGCATCTATATCCAACTCTTACTTTGTGTCTTTTGTCGAGTTGGTCAGCTATCATTTTCTGGCCTCAGCCGTCTCGTCCAAGACATACTTTTCGAAACAGGATGATCAAGACTGTCCTTTAGTAGTCCCTGACCACAAGTATTGTTGTTTTTACCCCATTCATACCCTTGTGTAACAACAAAACCCCACTGCAACAATTTTTTTCGTTTACGGAAAGGTCGCTTGCAGGGGTCCTACATGTTGAGAACCAGTTTTCTCCACTGAATAACAGGCATTAAACTGGTTCTCAAAATCTAGGACCCGTCAGTGACTGTTGTCTGACTTGACCATTTAATCTCTCCAACCTCTTCAATTCTTCAAACATTGTATACCATTAAAAATGGATTATAGTTAGTCTCAACTAGTTAGGAAACAGCATTACAATAATGAAGTTATCTTCTCTCATTGTTCATCACCTCACAGAATCATAATATCTTTGCAACATTTAATTTCCAAATATCTGATAACGATCACACATAATTCCTAAGTTTCAAATGAGTAAATTTCTACTTTAAAAAAATGAACTTCCATACGGTACATGATGTGAAGTATTTCGGACATTTCTCGCGGTAACCTTGAAAAGAAGTTCAAGGTCATCAAACTCGACTACTGTCTGCAGAGTCTCAACCTACACCACAGTAAAAATATGAACAAAAGGTAAAGCTTCTTTCTTGAAACATCCCGGCTACATTTTCCTAGTAGAATTTTTAATTTCAAGCTATGACCTTGAAAAGGTCGCCAACTGGAGCATGAAGACACTTCACCAATACCTAAATTATCAAACGCAAACATAACGGAAAACTCTCTTCTTGAGATATCACCACTCTTTAATATCCCCCAAATGACCTTGACAGAGAAAGTCAAGGTCGCCAAAATCAACTGATGCATGGACTTTTTGCCGTGACCTTTAAAACCATGTGACGGGAGGAAAGAAATATGCAAATGTGTATGAAAATGTACCTACTACACTGATCCCTAAACTACGAATAATTCTGAATTAATTTTGGAAGAAGCAAGACTACCCACACCAAAATGAAGCCCCCTGAACTGTAATTATACAGTGGATGAGCAAAGTGAATGATGGAGGCAATTTGCATAACCAACCCCAAGGCAAACCTTTAGTTCATGTGGCCTGTAAATGAATTATTCAAAACCGTGATTCATTCACATCAGGTGACTCAGGTACCCACACTCAGGTAGAGACTGAATGAGGGCAGAGAACAAGTAGTCTGTCGCCATGGTAATCACTAACCTGTGGACACTGAACTAAAAGGAAGTGACTCCAATAAAGCAGTGTTGCCAGTTTTGCAAAATCACTCGAGTATCGAAGAAGTCATCGCCACTTAAATTAGTAGCAGTGCAAATTGCACAGAGCTTTTTAATGAATTTTAAGTAATTTTTTTCTTCAGCTCCTACAACTATTACGCGCCGAGCAGCACACAGTAGCTTTAATATGCTGTAAGTGCTGTTTAAATATACTCCAGAATCCAAAGATTAGATTCCCATAATCCTACTGCCTGGATACTCCTTGGTACAGGTGGTCATTTATCTTCTATACTACAGCAAGCAGCAGCCATGAAAAGTATCCTACATTGACACTCTCGACCAGTTGGCATACCTCGAAATCTGCCGCAATGATCAAAGACACTGAGCTGTTGTACTTAATTGCATTGCCCCAGACTGCTAATGTTATCGTTCTCTAGATAATCGGACCCATCATAAACACACTGGGGCGACAATAGTATTTTTAAATCTCCATTTTGAGTTTTTAATTAGAATATTTGAATAGTTCGTGAAAAGTACACGTGATTAGGTTTTTGCATTTTGAAAATCGGACAAGAAATGTAATTTTTAAAATCTAAAACTTTTGTGTAATGTTGCCATATTATGCTTCTCATTCTACTGGGTGTGCAACACAATTGGGCTTATAACCAAACCAGCAAGCAGCAGTTGGATTTTGAGGTAAACCATGTGTCATCATACAAGTCTTGGCATGGTACTGCATCACAAGATATCGTAATCGTCCCCGTAAAACCCCATTTTTGGCTTAACGTATACCCTGTGAATTTTCAATTTTGAACACCTGTGCTCGGCTTAGTACCCATTACCATTTTTACAAATGACTCAGCATCAGTGTCTTTATAAACACCCACCTCACGAGAATTTTAGCCTACAAAATGTACAAAAATTCACTCAGTTTTTGCAGCGAAATGCCATATTTCAACAGAAAAAAGCCCATACTCGATCGAAGTCAACAAGCTCATTTTGGTTCATGCTCATTGTGACATTATCATACATGTGTGCAAAAATGGTGGATGACCTTTGAGGGAGCAAACCCAACATGCCAGTAAACACCCTTTTCCCAACTCCTCAAAATTCTGCTTCTTAATACTCAACTCCTTGCCCACACCTTCCTTTTTTAATTTCCCAATTTAAGCGCACTGGACATTAAGCCGTGTGACTCAGTACACTGCCTACGACAACCTACATGGTATTTGCTCAAACGTGACGTTTCCACAAGACTTTCAAAGCTGTGCTTACCTCTTAACGCCCCCGCCTGACTCCAGACACAACATGTCACTCTGATACCACTCATAACTGAAACAGGACAGGATCAGAAGATTCTGAAACAATAAGAAAAGGTTTTCAGTTTAAAGCTCCTGTAAACTCTGCCTTTCTTCACAAGCATATTTGCTTTTCTAAATCAATGACATCACGTTTTTATCCATTCGTTTATAGACTGTGACGAAATGTAAAGCACTACCCTGACGACCATACTGACTCAAGGGCTTCCCAGCATTTCTATTTTTTACATAGCTGTGCTCTGCATGTAAACAATGCTTAAAGCGATTATAAACTCGACTTTGGTCGTCCAAGACGCCGACATAAAATAGAGGAATTCTTCGTTAAAATTGGGTTCGGCTTTTTCCTTGCACAGGTGAGAAATGGCTTTTGACTTACGGAAGCACTGAAAATCCAGTAAGCGACCGAGACCAGGCTGTGGCACATAAAATGACCCGCCGTAATCAGCCAACTTATTGAGCCTGAACTCAAGCAATAACAACCTGTTGGACTCGAATCTCCTTTAATCGAGTAACTAACAGTTAAAGCCTATCAGGAACAGTAACACCTGTTAATTTGGTTCCTACAGTATGTTAAGAGCATCGCTCTGAGCCCTCTGCTGTCACATGTAAAGAACTTTTAGGGGTGTATTGGCTTGCTTTTGTCTACGTCACTTTTACTTCAAACAGCTGTGAATAACACTCACACTCATGCAAAGGTGTTCTATTCCGACCCCTATTCAATACAACTGTTTTCGACCTTTTATCGATTGTGCTGGGATCTCAAGGTGATGCAATATGGCATGAAAGGGTAACTTCACCTGTTATGTGATGGGCCTACATTTGAGTGATTTTACTTGCGCTTTCGTATTTTGCTAAGGTTTTGCTAGGACTGGTTAGCCTAATAGACATAAAGCAACAAAATTCCATTGAAGTTGGGCTTTAAGACTAGATCTGCTATAGTTAGCGCCCTAAATCAATTATTTTTTGACAGAAAGCAATTATTCTGTTTTAAAGAGCCAATAAACTTGTGCTTTTAAAGAACTATTGATTGAGGTCCTGTAACATAAAATCAGTTCATCTTGTTCCTTAAGCCAGCCATTCATTTGTGTATGATCCAAGAGCCGTATCGTATGTCAGCTTTTGAGAATCCAACACACCACTAAACAGTTCATATTTAAACCTACAAGAAATACCTTTACCTAATGAATGATCTTTATTTCGGTATCTATCTGATATCATTACATATAAGGAGGTAAGTATACAGCAGTAGATCAGCTTGTTTAATCTCATTTGACAGACCCAAACACAAATCCTGTGCTGTCTGGTTGACTAAAGAGAATTGCCTTTATCAGGTTCGCATGTGAGAAAGCAAGTCATTGAGGTGAGGTGAACCTTGTTAAAAATACTTATAAGAAAAGCTGCCCCACTGTAAACTGAATTAAAAGAATGTGAATATTTTCGTAATCTCCAGTGTTCAAATTATTAATATTAAAGCCCCCTATAAGTGTGTTCTGGTGTCCAAATCATCTTTCTTCGTAGGTACATTTCCTCTACCTAAGTACCCGTATGTCATTGCGTTCTTATTGTTTCTCTGAAAGGAAATTAGTCGCAATAAAACGACAGGACTTCCCTCCACGGTCATAATACTTTGGCGCCTGTAACAAATGCACCATGACAAGTCGACTTAATGTGCCAGGTCTGAAACAATAACAACTGATTTTACAGTGATAATGGGCATAAATCAAGTGTTGTTTCTTGACAAAAGCCGTGAGTTTATTGCACCCTTTCAAAGCAATGCAAATTAGCATTGATATCCCTAATTGTTAGACAAACATATCATTACTTTTTTTAAATACATGTATATTCCTGACCTAGACTGCGTTCACCTACCAGTCAACCCAAGTTCAGTCTTGTTTTAGAAGTCTTTCACCACACTATTGTAATGTACATCAAAATACTCTCAGACTGGCAGGAAAAAAATCCTACCAGTAAAAGGGACAGTATCGCTTTACCGATGAAAAACACATTTTGAGGATTATTCTTGAATGGGATAGACTTCTTGAAGTTATTAGCTTTGATTAGAGCTATACAATCTGTTGTTTTTGCGATTTTATTACAAATCTCCAATTCTCGTCGTTGTCTGCCAGACATTCGCTGAAAGCAACGCCGGTGTCTCTACCAATTAAACATGCTTAAAACACTGTTATTCAAAGTGTGAGCAGAACACTCGGCTGATACTGCAGAGTTCGTGAGTTTCATTATACATTACAGCTAAATCAGTTCTGTAAAATTAATTTTCTCACCAAAAATGTCCTTGCAATAGCATGAATGTCATTACCTAGTTGGTGAAGTCCACCAGAGGGGGGGGGGCAATACAGGGTTGTCCCTGAGCAAAAATTCATGGTGCAAATTCGTCATGTTTTTGTATCCTACTTTCCTTTACGTTACGGTAATTCACCTTACACATAACATTAAGACACTGAGCATGCCACTGTCATTTTAACTGCAAAACAATCAAAAATAAGTACTACCATACAACACTATTATAATCCCTTATCTTGCAACTCTGACTTTTCAAACACGGCTTAAAATTTTAAACATGGCTGGAGTTTTTTCAAATATGGCTAAAGAATTTATGGAGGTGAATCACCAAGGAAAAGCTACGGTTGCTACCCAACATCATTACACAACCTACATAAACACCTTGATTAAATCAAGTTGAAACTGTCTGTTACCTCATAGCAGCCAGTGGAGACCATTTCATGCCAGATAAGAATAGGCTACAGATAATGATTGATACCACTCAACTGAATGACACGTACCCACAGCACCACACCATTTTAAATATGAGAAAATGTCTTCAAGCGCCAAGAGATTGGTTTAAAGAATTTCACCACCGTGTCAACAGCAAGGTCATACGAGTGGGATTATTTTTGTGAAAAGTGCCATAGGACATAACATAACTTGTTATTTAACAATGCTGAGAGACCATAGAATACAAGTACTGTCCTCAGGCCTAAAACTAGCTAATTATTAGAGTAAGGAGGGGTTTCAAACGAGATCACAACATTCTTCACAGTGAGGATACTGACCGATGAATTACTACGGAACTGATCTAAGATAAAACTAGGGCCAAAGCGTACAGAAATATTATTTAAGTTCAGTCCGATTATGTGTACATAATGTCAGTGTTCCCTCGATTTCATAGTGGCCAACAATAAAAGACAACTCCCCACAGATTTTGAAATTCATTGTATATGCAATCTCACTACGGGAGACCTTAGCACTTTCAGACACAAAATGGCTAACGATTGGAACTCTATGTCTTGTTTTATTTCGGCATTTAATTTTTGTAAGAAATTGGTGAGACTTTGCTATAGACAACTAGGCCGACTACAAGAACATTGACTTGAGAGACCAAAAACGGATATGGTAGCATACAAACATGGGCACGATATAAATATGTCTCAGTGTTAAGTACAGCCTGAACAAACGTAGTCAATCTCAGACATCTTGTCTCGATAAGTAGTTTGGAAACCGGCGACTATTGATTTTTCAGAAAGTTTCCGGATGTGCCTTGGTGGACAGACAAATCGTCCTCTTAGCAAACCCTCAACACAGGTGAGAAAAAGCTTACCAGTCCTTCCCAAGTTTTAATGCAGCATAACTTAAAGAGGCAAAAATGCCAGAGGTTTTGCCTATTGGGCTAAGTCTTTGACGTACAAAGCATAGAGACATGACTGTGACTCATTTGTTTTTTATGTTTCAAATATGTAAAAAGCCTTTAACTACTTGGTCTAATGCTCCATAACTCAGAAATCAGAAGCATGTGTTTACAAGACTAAAATTTAAGATCTCAGCCAATTTACAGCCTCTAAAATATAACATTAAAGTTAATTACTATAACTAGACAGAATGGAAATTTATTTTAGCAAGGATATAAAAACTTCGGCAAGTTAACATCATGAGATGCAGAGTTACGGTATACAACTAATCTTTTGCGTAATTAAAATCAATTTAATTTCAAACATTTGTCCCTAACACACAATCAATAACTTGATTAAAACCAGTCGTGAAATTTGTTCCCAATGAATTTGTTCCATACTTAAATCGAAGTAGATTTCTAGGCTTGGAGGAACTGGCAATTCCATATTCAAAAAAGAGTGTAGGTGCTCTGTCTTTTGCGGTACATCAGACGTGCGGAGGCCTTATGGTTGGGCCCAATACACAATTCATTATTGTTTGCTTGTCACTTTATGTACCAAACACTGTCACAAAATATTCCAAGTCATTTCTTTCCTAGCTTAGAAACACGTCTCATCTGAGTAAGCAACAAGTTGAAGTCAGTTTTATCCTGGTAAATGGTCTGAGTAAAACATAAATTTCTTTGGACGACTTCTTGTGCTGAGCCTTCAGAGGATGGACAGCCATGTGGACGACTTCTAGTGCTGAGCCTTCAGAGGATGGACAGCCATGTGGACGACTTCTAGTGCTGAGCCTTCAGAGGATGGACAGCCATGTGGACTACTTCTAGTGCTGAGCCTTCGGAGGATGGACATCCATGTGGACGACTTCTAGTGCTGAGCCTTCGGAGGATGGACAGCCATGTGGACGACTTCTAGTGCTGAGCCTTCAGAGGATGGACAGTCATGTGGACGACTTCTAGTGCTGAGCCTTCAGAGGATGGACAGCCATGTGGACGACTTCTAGTGCTGAGCCTTCGGAGGATGGACATCCCACCATGCCATCTCCGAAGACGTTAGACACACTAACCTGTATTCCCTAATGGCAAGTATTAATTTCAGGCAGATTTAGAAACCTAAAAACCCCACATTCCATCAAAAAGCTAACATTTGGCGCAGGTCACATACACTTAACAAGATGGGCTAAATATCTTCCTTGCACAGATTAGAGATGTTTTCTGCCACAGTAATTTGGCAGGTCATTTTGTGCATTGAGCATATTGGTAGCGAATAATAACTGTCACCTGAGTAAGGAAAGGATTGAGACCAGTTTTACAGCAGCAGTAAAATCTCAGAAACTTTGGAGAAGATTCGTCAAAAGTTGCCCTTTTTCATTTTTCTAGGGCTTCTAACATGATGTGAATGTTCATAATTTTTCAAAATATTGTCTGATGGTAGCTATGAGAAAGCATTAACTAGGTGCAACATAACTATTATGGCAAAAATGAGAATTATACAATTTTACTTGTCCGCCATAATGTATGGTTAATTGCTCAGATTTTACCGTAATTAATCAAAATCATCCTTGATGTAATGCTGATATGTAGGCTTTTAAAATAAAAAACACTGTTCCGTGTTGCAAAAAACAGCGTCGTGAAACCACACACGCATGTATCATACCAGATCAGAGTGGGAAATTACTAGAATCAGCTGCTTTTCACAAAAAATACAACGTTGCTAGAGATGAACATGAAAAAAGTACATGAAAAGTGTGAGAATTATAAACAGTAATCTGTGTATTGAAGTAATGAACAATTAGGTATTGCATAAGAGGATGCGATTTAACATGAAATGCGCTCATGCGTGTCATGAGCAAGAAACTGATTAATCCATTAAAAGAAAATAAATACCACATAAAAGCTAGCGCCATCTCATTACTTAAGCCGGTTTCAATGGGACTTGACTTAGAAGTTAACATTTAAATTAGGAGCCATTAGAATCTTTTCGAAAACAAACATAAAATAATCAATATCCATTTTCGTCCTCACAAGACAATCAATCTACTGTCTGGTTATCAATTTGGATAAGAAGTAAGCCTCAGATTTTGTTTATTTTATTTTTGGCTTTTGCATATGAAGTTTGGAGACCTCTGTTCCTGTTTGGCGACCTAGGAATTTGGCAAGTTGATGTTAAGCTAACTATCGAAACCAGAAAGCAAAATCACAAATAACTTTCTTTTTGTTTTTCTCTTGCAAAACGTCATTTGATTGGTTTTACTTTTAGGATACAGCGCTCTGACACTTAGCTTAACGTTTGGCGAAACCTCAGGTTTTTGCCAAGTGCCAAACGAAATCTGAGGTCGCCATAGTTGAAAATTCAGGCCGCCAAACGAAATTTGGAGTTTGTCAATCCTGGCGTGAAAGTTGTCGAGCAAAACCTACAGCCATTCCCGCAATTCTTCCGGCCGACAAAAGAATACAGAACACCGACGACAATGGTGGCGTGTGGTTCAAAGGTTCTTCCCGATATTTACCCGACATTTCCCACTTCCGTCTGTTTACTTCCTGTTATAACTTGAACACGTGTTTCATGTGTGCTGACTACTGCTCTGGCACATGCTCTGACTTTGTGAAATATACGGAACAATTGTGAACAAAAGGTAATAAATCTAGGAATATTATTAGTTATCTTAAGTTTCGTAGTCAACAAAAACTTCTGAAACGAATTTAGGGAAACTTATTTTCCGACTTTGATACTCGCGGTGGCGACTTCGTAGCAACTTGAGATTTCTCCCACGTTGCCAAACACAATCTGAGGTCGCATTGGGATATCAATTTTTATGTCAACCTCATGACTTCCTCTAATGTTGTGTAATCAGGTGAACTTATTCAACAGCTGTCTATCAAAAGCCAGGACTAATTCAAAGAGCATTTCACATTCAGATACATTATCTGATTAAATATCAGACTCAGCGCAGTAACTGCATTTTTGCTTTAGGTGGGGCTTTTTAACAATACATTTAAAGAGAAAATGGGTCAGACAAAGAGCTTTTCTGTTAGTCATTATCACTGTAAAAAAACTTGAACACCAGGCAAATTTCAGAACGCTGAACCTCCCATATAGTAAGATGGCAATAAATTTGGAAACTCTTTCCAGTGTACGCAAGTGGATAATTTCAACAAGCCCTTTCGAAAGACAAAACAAAACTATTATTAAACTTGAAAGGAGCAGTGGTCTTCTTTGGTTTGTTTCAAGTAATTCTAAACAAGAAGCACATAGACAGAGCTGCCAACCCCTTTTGATTGAAATACAGACTCTTTGACACAAAAATACAGATTTTTTTAGCCAAATACAGAACNTAGTCATTATCACTGTAAAAAAACTTGAACACCAGGCAAATTTCAGAACGCTGAACCTCCCATATAGTAAGATGGCAATAAATTTGGAAACTCTTTCCAGTGTACGCAAGTGGATAATTTCAACAAGCCCTTTCGAAAGACAAAACAAAACTATTATTAAACTTGAAAGGAGCAGTGGTCTTCTTTGGTTTGTTTCAAGTAATTCTAAACAAGAAGCACATAGATGCTCCATGAATGTTTGGTTCGCACCTGTAATTATTACAGAGCACCTGAACTTCCCTGCCCACGCACGGCTCAGACCTGCCGTGCAGTTCTGACTTACACTATTACCAGGTACAAGTATGTCTGTAAATCCATTGGAAATGGATGGTCAACCACAAAAAAACATAGCTTTCACATCGCTCCTACGACTTAATTTTATATCATTTGCGGACAAACAACACGCAACCAGAAAGACCAGTTCATAAGCTTTCTAATTATATAATTCGCATTAATATCCAACATCTAAAAAGTAAAGAAAAAAATTTATTTAACTGTGGTATGCTTAATGGCTGACTGCACGTTTGTCTTAGCGAGTCATCACCACAAAATTTAAGTGCTTGCTTCATGTTCTCAAACAACAAGTACAGAGAACCAAATTCTTCAGCTTTGGTTTCATATATTTTTCAAAGTATATTTCCAAACAGAACATTGTCAAATTTTGGGATGAAAACTTTAAAATGTTCTAGTTTTGGACTTGTGTATATAATAACAGTGATATTTGTATCAAAATTAAAGCTTGTTCATTGGACTTCTCAAAGCGAGACATTATATTTCAAAGCTACGCACAGCGCAAATGCGCCGCTGAGTATACGCAGGGAAACTCTACTCAGAAATCAAAATGGCGACGACATCTCTGCTGGAGTCCTCAGGTGACACTGACGATTTCTACTCCACCAACACCGACTGCCCTGCCACTTTAGCCAAGATAGGCCTTGTGCTTTTTAAATATGTCAGTATACTCTCAAAAGTTGTTAATTGATCATCTGTTAATGAATGTCACAATACTTGAGGAGATGAACAAGTCGGACTGGTGTCGATACACACAAAAATGATCTCGTTTACAAAGAAATTCTATTTTCTACATGAAATAGAGCCGTAGTCAAATTCGGAAGACTAAATTAATTCTTAACACTAATTACGCATCCTGGTTCCAATGATATTGTCATAGACAAGTGACCAGGCACCAGTGTTCCCACAGGTAGCCCTGGGAGCTGGCTCTAACTTGACTTACCAATTGGAACGCATTTATTTCTCAATGTAGCTTTTTCTATTATGCAAGGAGTGAAAGTATCTGGGAATTGTGCCCAATACCTGTTCAACAGAAAAGGAATTCACCTATTTATTCTAACATGACGCTTTCAACTCACTTCCCTAATTTACAATTTCAAGGTAAATGTTTACGGCTTGTGTTTTTGTATTTTTTGTCAAACTTTCAATCTCGTGTTTGTATTTTTGAATATTTGCAGAATCACATTGTTTTACTTCGTATGACACTACATATTATAAACCATGAATACTGAAAATTTCGTGCAATTTTACTGCAGTTTTACTTCTGTAATTTTTTAAGCCTTGCAGTATTCGCTCATTTTCGAACTATATTATCATGCTGCAAATTTGGATTCGAGGCATTTCCAAACCAGTATTTTTCACCGTTTCCAGAGGTCTTATTGGCCAGAAAAAGATAGACTGGTTCTAGATGTAAAACTCAATTTAAAATTGTATAAAAATGTTCTTTTCCTGCATGATTATTCATTTATGATCAAATGAAAATGCTTCGGGACCAAATTTGATAAATGGCTGCCCTGTAGGAATATGAATTTGCTTACATTTTTAAGTCAACATTACTAGAAAACTAATGAAGACAAGAGTTTCATCTTTGCTGTGGTGATAGAACACAAGAATGGTAGCTACATTACACAAGTCATTGGGGGTATTAATGGAATATTTTATACATGAGGTGGTCCCAACATGCTTATTTGCCCAATGCAGCCAGAAGCCTCGGATCGGAATTTTAAAAAATCCAATAGCTTTCATATTTATCAACCAATTTGGGGAAATAAGGCATCATTTTTTCGCAAATGAGCAGCTCTAGCACATTACATCCTCTGAATGCATACATCACATTTTCAAAAACTTTTCACATCTCAGGTTATTTTCCAATTCAGGAAACCACAGGGTCAATCTAGTACTTTAATTTTATTACAAAATTATGTGTTTGGATTATTATGGGTGTGCTCTGACAACTATTGCACCCAATGTATACTCCCAAGGAGTTGAGAAGAAGTAAGATTGACCAGGTACATAGGTAGGTAATAATTTCCCAAGTCCTCCGTAATTTACAGCTATATGCAAATCTGGCGTGCTTAGTAGAAGTGTTTTTAATTTTGATATTTTAATTTTATTTGCCGGCGTTCAAAACGTCAAAATGACCTCATACTAAAGAAGTGAATTGCTGTAGTATAACATTTACAAAAAACTAGTCTCCACATTTTTCACACTATGATAAGCAATCATTTCTTGGCTAGAAAAAAATAAATGTTCGCTATTGCTAGAGTCCAAGCTGGGCTCACAAAATGGCCTCTCACGGTAAGCTAGCTTGCTAAGCTTGGTTATGTATTCACAAGGTGTCACTTCTTCTCCAGCACCATGGCACAACTTGATACTAGTTTCGTAACAATAAGTGGTCCATATCAAAAGTAATTTCTTGCGGCCCGTTTCTCAACAGCTTCGCTTTGAGCTAGAACAGCCATTCTGCAAATACGCACGGCCGCACATTTTCGCCTACACATCTTGCTTTTGCAAAAAAACGACAAGCTGCAGTGCTACGGCACTGGTAACATAAAGACCATAGAAAAGTACATCTGCTAAATATACAGTCTGGGGTTCACTATCAGAAACTGATATCATCTTCAACATCAGCATGCTCCTTACAAGGGCTTTATAAGAGGCTGACAGCTGAATATACAGCAAGATCAAATTAATTGTGAAGAACCGATATAAAAATGATTTGGGTGAATTTCTTCAGTAAAAATAGGCTAATATCATGGTTATTTTTTTTTAATTCACGGCCAGTCTAATACATCGTTTCTTTATCAAATTTATGAGCAATTTTCAGTAAAAACTCATGAATTCTAGACAAAATTAATTGGCATTTTTTCATTTTCAAGGATTTCTTTCAATGTTGTGAACGTCTACAATTTTTCAAAATTTTATCCAAGAGCAGCACTCTTGTGGTACTAAACTCGAACATGGAAAACCATCCAATATTGGTGCTGCTGTCCATAAGTTTCATGAAAAAAATAATAAGATTTCACTTGCCGGGCCATATCGTGGCCTAAATCGATGAGACTTCATCGCACACACTTAAAACACGATCTCGCCATTGCCCGCATCCTGGTTAGAATAAAACCACTACGGCATTATCCTCCCCAGACAGATTCTCAACATATACAGACATCAGGAGAGGATCAACCATGTACAGGGCTAATTTCTTCACATCTTTAGAGTAATGGATTCCTGTCTAGCCCATTCATTACAAAAATAAAATCTACAGAAAGGCATTCAGGCTTAGACATAACTGAGCAGCAACTGAACCTTGAACATTTATAGACCGATGCAGACATGAAAAAATTTGATTAATTCATTAGAAGGCAATTGTGCAGTATTTGTCCCCTCCCCCTCTAACAAGAAAAAATATCGCGTAATCGAGTATCAATTTGATTTGCTGTTCTAATCTACTCAATCTACTTTTTTTGTTCCTTCACGATGAAGATACAACAGAGCCATCTTCTTGGTAGAGTTTAGTGGAAATACATTCTGCATTATTTTAGTGCATAACAGAGTGGACAAATAGGGTAGAATAGTCCTCCAAATGTTTTACAGAGTAAAGGAAATTTCACCGACATCCAGTCAGATTTTTAACAAAGCACTAAAAATAGTGCAATTTTGACAGGTGTTATAAAAGAAAATGAGAGGTTATTTTTTTAAAGCAGGGGCTGATTTTTTTCACAACTATTGTAAAAAAAAACTAATTACCACAACCAAATTTAAGAGCAGAAAATTGCAATGTGTCTTGCGACAATGGCTATTTATTTATCAAAGTCATTTGATTTTCAAACGGTGCATTTTGAATACAGACTTCACCTTTGCTGAGACCCGAAACAAAGACCACAGTTAATTGGAGTCAATTTAGTTGTTTTCCAGAAAATTAGGTAACGAGTCATTTAGCTACATCCGTTTAATTACAAGTCATTTATAACACTTTTCGTCACCTGGGAGTATCGTATCCATGGAAACCTTAAAGACCTTATCTCAAGGGTCATTCTAGTTCAATCACTTGAAAAAATATAAAATCAAATAAAGTAATACGGAACACGCTCCAACATTTTCCTCTTTTTCGCTACCAACCTTTTAGTCTAAATTTGCACACGATTTGTACCTCGGTCACAGTCAGAAACTCATCATCTATCTTCGCCCATTTCCGTTATCTAATTTCCCTGAACGCAGCTCAGGAACAAGTTACGAAAGCCAGACATGTTGCCTTTGAAAACACATTGATCACACCTGAGCATAAAACCATTACTTTGATTGTCTTCCATTCACAATTTGAATCTTCTTATACAAATTTTGCTGTCTACTATCTAAATGGTCACTTATTTGTTTGCATATAAAGCTTACCAGTAAATATTCAATATGCTAGGTTAAAATGGAGACATATTGCATATAAAGCTTACCGGTAAATATTCAATATGGTAGGTTAAAATGGAGACATATCGTACTTCCCATAGCCACCACTAGGTGCCCTAAAGAATCGTGAAGATATGATTAATTCCAGCTAAAAAAACAGAATTAAAAGAAAAACTCCTGTCTTGATCTGTAAGTATATTTTTATCGCCATATTATGAAACCAGGACCAAAATATCGAGGCAACTGCCCTGCAATTGCCACGACTATCGACAACGCACTTTATAAGTTTGCTTCAAGTTGGCCGCAAACCACCACCAGCCTTGTTCGTTATTGAAATGTAAGCAGCAAAAAATCCACACACATTGATTTTCAACAAACTTACCCAACTTACGAACTTAAAACAGTGCCCTCGTCACCTGAATTGCAATTAAGTCCAGCTGCGCTTGATTTCTGCAGCCCAGCTGACACAGCAACTATTCTCCGAGAGTACCACTTTGCCGCAAAAACAAAAACCGACCTTACATTTCAAGTATTACACAGAACGTGAGTAATAATGTGAAAAACCTAATAATTAATATTCAGCATTGTTGCACGCTTTGAAGAAGTGTTTCAAACTTGGAAGGAAGTTTGTAAATAATTGTAATGAAATTTTTGGGCTTGATGAAGTAATATCATGTGATTTACATTTTTCAAAGGGGAATGGGGCCAATATTCACTTTCAAAATATAGGCATCGGGGCCCCACATTTTTCTTGAAGGTCACACATTTTTCAATCCTGCAGTGGCTTTGGAGGCCTGATTTTCTCAAACAAATTGAGTTCATTGTATTTATTACCAAATACCATTTTATAATAAATATACTATGATTAAATTCAGTTTCAAATAAATTGAAATCATTCAAAACGCTTTGAGGCCATTAAGAGTTGACAAAACATAGCTAAAACATTTTGCTGGGCAGTGCTTAATATTCTAATATTTTCACATAGAACCATCTGAGTCTTACAATACAGAAAACACCACGACGAATCCAGAACGAAAACAGAGAACTATATACACAAAGTAAAATTTGCATTCAGTTTATGTGTTTTGTTATCAGTATTCAATTAATGTGAATGGATTTTTAAAGAAGCACCTAAAACACTCACAAACTAATTCTAAAAACACGTTCATAAAATCTGTTGATTTATAGAATTTCACTTATAATAGGTTAAATAGTTAAGAGAATATTTCACTTACCAATGAGTTTGCTTTTAGTCTTGTACGCGCAGAGAAGCCTAATAATTGAAAGAACCCTTTAACTACAATTTTTTTTTGCCGTGCACCAATCAGAGTTTAAAATTACCCGAAACTACGACGCTTAATTCATCAGGATCGAAATGCTCTCACAAGATGCAACTTCTTAATTCTTGAAAATAGGTCTCTCACCTAGGAGTAAATAACCCAAGTCTCAGTCAGATTGAAAACATTTACAGAAAAATTTGCTTCACCTACTCATTGTATAAGATTGTCATTTTCCCTATTTGTGAACAAACATCGTACTTATTTGTCAATTTCACTCATTTCTCCATCTCTTTCTCATTGGCTGAGGAACTGTGCACCAAAAGTTTTCACTTTGAAAACAACAAAATTCACGGAAAGCACAAAGCACCAATTCGGTAGAAGGAACAAATATATTTGTACATTAAACTTTTCATCTATAACTTCTTCATTTTAATAATTATGTAAATGATGTTGCTGACATTATTTCATTGAGAACTCCAACATTTCTCTTGATCTTCGACAAAGATGGCCTACGCTGCTCAATCATTTGACCACCCTCCCCTAGACAAATATTGTCATATGCTCATGTTTTGTTCTGCAAATTCTCTTTCAGGGGGGTGATAAAATTTAACTCGCAGGTAATGCAGAAACAATTAAAAACAAAATTGATGTTTAAGCAGACACTAAAATAAAGATTGATTTTTTAATTTCTATAACCTTCTTGATGTTTTGTTTTTGCCCCAAACTTTTAAAGTTACAGGATAAAACTTGCTTCAACACGAACCCTGATTCAATACCAGGCTACATTTGTTTCCTGAACATTTTAGTAGAGATAAATGAGTCTATAAAGAACATTTTAGTAGAAATAGATGAGTCTATAACTAGATAAAATGATAATTTATATTTAGTTTCAAGAGCGTACTTGCAAACACACAAAATAACCCAGCAAGTTTAAAATTAAATCATTGATAGAATCAGACTGATTATTATATAAGCGCAATTTATCAAATTATGAACAGACGCTGTTGTCCATTTCTTTCAATAGTAAAACTGAAAAGCAGAAAAAATACAAAAATATATCCTTATTTCGCCGCAACACAGCAAAAACTCGTTCTAACTTAATTTTACTGGAAAATTTCAAGATCAGTCAATAGAAATATTGAATAATAGCAAATTTAGATCTCCAGATGTCAAATATCTCAGTTAACATTTTACGCATTATTGTCAATCTATATTAGTGATTTCAAGAACGAAATTTCTGCAAAAATGATGTTACTAGAATGAGGTTATCTGCAAAATTGATACAAGAATAAAGCTTTGATTTTAAGACCTTGCCTGGACAATTTAGTTGAAACCAAGTCAATTCAACAAGTCACAGTTTTAAAAACTTTTGAAAGAAATATTTAACAAGTTAGCTTATATCATGTGTATTGATGCATTTTAATTTTTGCATATGCAAACTGAGTAGAATGGGAAACCAACCAAATCAAAAGTTGCTAAAAACTTACAAATAGAAAGATCACTTTAATAACTTTTCTCTTCAAAAATATTTGCGATTATTAAATTCACTTCAATAAAAATAGATGTCCATTTTAACTTTTCCCATGAACAGAGAAGAAAAAAATCTCAGAACTTAGGTTAGCATGGTAAGCTGAAAATTTGGAGAGGTCACAAGTTATCTCTAAGTGAGATATGCTGGTATTACAAGCAAGGGGCTTGTGACAGCTTCGGTTGACGTGCCTTAGAATAAATGATCTCTTTTGAAAATGTGAATATGAATATTAATAGTGAGCTAAACTTTATTATCATCTGATTCAACAAGTTTTAAGCAGTATAGACATCAATGAGACTGCGCCCTGAACCTGCAGTACTAAAATGCTGATGTATGCATTTCTGTAGCCTTAAATTTCCTCTCAGAGGTGAATGTTATGAGCGAGCTTCAGACTTAAAGTTAATCACTCTCCAGTTTGAAAGTTATGCAACCTGAAAGTTAAGCAAAGAACCAGGGACCACCATCTCAATTCACAGAACAGACCTTGTCAGTCAAGGTGTTACATTTTATTTCTATTTGGAAGTGTGGAAACAAAATTCTTACAACTGTTTAACAAACATCTAATGCCTGCAAACTCGCAAATGGAGTGAAATTTGTGCGCATTGCTTTGCCTGTCATCGCACAATGGCATGGTTTCGATTGGTCAGTTTGAACAGAATGTAACTGGTTGATAATGCTTTTTGTTATACAAAGAATCATGCTTCATCTTGAAGATAGATGAAAAACTAATCAAAAGAGTATCACTAGGCCATTGAGTATCGCTAGGCGACGGAGTATCACCAGGCGACTGGATATCACTAGGCGACTGGGTATCGCCAGGCGACTGCACATACTAATCCAGTCTGAACACTGGAAGACTTTTTTTTGAAAATTAACCTTAACCCTGACCCTGTCTTGACTGTGAAGGTCATGTTAAATGTACATTTCGAATGTAGATGGACACTTTTGGAAAAAGTTAAGAGTCTTTGAATCCTTACTCGATTTAATACTCCTGCAACCAACATTTAGGAATATTCCTTCATTCTATAAAAAGAAATCATAAACCGAACCATTTTGGCTTTAATTGAATTACTACATTAGTCTATGGCATGTAAACTTTTTAACCAAACATCGAGGACAACTTCCACGATCTCAGGAGTGACCCAATGACCAACGCACTACAAAGATAGTGATCCGCCAGAATTCGCTAGTGCTCGAAACTTGAACGCCAATGTAGCATCTGGACAAATTGGCATCATCGACGAATGAAGAGACGTATTGAGTAGGAAAGATTTAAAGCAACCGATAGCCTTCAAACTCAAAGGCGTCCTTCTATGTTGGAGAGGTACTTTTAACAACGTGACTGCTGATATAGCCAGTGTAAGGCATAATTTGGGGAAAAGTTTCCAGCGCAGATGCGGCCCTATCGATTGGTCACCGTCTCATAAGCTGGACCAGATCACTAGTAGGCTACAATCCAAGTATGGTAACAGGAGACTTGGACATGTTCAATTCCAAGTTTAACTAAACACAGTCAAGACAAACAATTTGCTAAAGCTGCTCACAGGTCACACTGTAACAATCATGAAAATTCGAATCTGTTAACTCGAGTCTTACAAAACTTGAGACCAAGGACTCAAAGGCGAGCTCTGAAATTGAAAGAATTTTAAATTTTAAGTCACTGCTGCTGCGACCCTCTACTCTCTCCCATTTTTTAACAACTAAAATCAATACCAAAGTGTAAACAGTCTACAGGTCGTAAATATCATCTTATTGAGTCTGGTACCAAGGACACGTTTCACCTAGAACCAGCAATAGAGGGTCGTAACTTTACAAGTTTACGAATAGGTTTCTCACCGCGTCTACACTGCCTAAGTGGTCGTGAGTTTTGATGAAGGTTTGTTTAAACTCTGTGTCTCTGAGAAAAATTATGCGACATTTTACGACCTCAGCTCTCAGTTAGAAAGCATTACTTTTGTTACCTGTATGAAAACAGCAGACAACACCACCCTCTGAGACCGTCTGTATTCATCAACCTCGGAAAGAGTCAAAGGGAAGCACAGCCGGCACATTCAAACTGTCCAACAGATTAGCGGAGAATATTAGAGCTTGGCAGATGTCTAAATAACCCGCCGATTTTTCGTGGGTTGGGAGAATATGCATATAGTGAACCGGATGTGGTTTCATTAAATTACTGTAACTTATTAAAATGGACAAAATCTGGAAAATAAAATAGACTAGGTTATGTCATTAACAACGTTTTTGATGAAAACAAACGCAGTTTAATTGTTACGAGAGTTCATTGAGCCTGCAAAAACATTTCTTTTTCTCTCAGGAAGCAGACAACACTTCACTTCCTTTAACCTATCGACCTGACTATTCTCACGTGCTGTATATAAACACGTTTTCATCTTCTTGACACCAGGCTGTGTTAACGAAATGTTATTCAATATCCATATATGGTTTCAGTGAAAAGTGGACTATTTCGTAATGGCATTTTAATTTTGTTGGATGTAGCCGTTACGTAAGTCAATTGCAGCATCTGCAATTTTATCGAAGATGCACGTAATCGAATTGCACAGACTCCCTTCAGCGAAATAAAGGAAGACGAAAAAAGTCATGTTTGTAAACATAGCAATTTTGATGTCTGATGTTATTTCACGCTTTATTAATTATTCGTTCACTGAGACAGTTGTTGACCAAACCGCAAACCACTTGCTTATTGATCTGAGGTTTAACAGTAGTCATAAATCAAGTGTTCCTTTGTATAAGGTTTTCCGGTTGTATTAGGCCTATTCAGTTTTCATTTTTACTTGTTTGTGTTTTTTTCTATAAGATCCTCCAATACAAATTCCTTTCTGTGGTGTGCTTTTACGTTTGAATAAGTGGTAACGCAGCCGGAGTATTTTTTCGTGTACTTTTTCGGTAATAAAATATGGTGCAGTAATTTTCCCATTTTTTACTGAAAAATCTGAAGACCAATTGGTTATTCTTAAAAATTGCTCCGTTTATCGATTTAAACTGTGGTGGTACTGAGGGCGTTCACTCATAATCATTCAAGTCTTTCAGTTTAAGCTAGATCACGTCTTACCAGGTAGGTCTAGACATTCCGAATGGTTATTACGTAATCTCAGATTACCCGTTGAGCCGATCCATAAATGGTATTGTTCTGTGTCTAGCCAAGTCTTGTGTGCGAGCAACCACTGCTTCATACCAAGTTTATACACGCGTGGTCCAATCAGTGGCCACTTGGCCGATGTTCAGACTAAACATACAGATATGTAGAGAATAAATGTGCTGAAAACTTGATGACGCTGAAATTCAAGAAAAACATGTAATAACTACCACTAGTAGAAAAAAATTAAACGCGAAATTAATTCGATTAATGGTTGTGGAGAACAAGTGACGTTGATGTCCTCAGAAACATATCCGTCTGAATGTCTGAAGAGCGGGAACCTGCATTTGCGTGATATTTGCGCGTCTGCTATTCAACTCCAGAAGATAAATGAAAGCTTCAACTTACCCAATCACATACTTTTAATCATTCCATAACTCTGACTTTTGCTACCCCTAGACGATTTTTGACAGGTTTTGTTTAAGGAAATAGTATAATTGGATCTGGTCTGCGCTAGACTTGTTTCAAAACACGAACTTCACTGTAAAAAGAAAAAAGAAGCATCCCGGCTCCATTTTTAAAACAGTGGAGACCTCAAAAATACCACATCATCCCATCAATTTTCAAGAAATCACAGAACATGTCCAACTGTGCTATTTTTGCATTAAGCTTGTTTCTTATTTGACAACGCTATTCGATTGTTATCGGAGAACAGAAATGTAACTAAAAATGAAGATTATGCCAGAAAACGTAATTAGTTTTGATCTGTGTTTTTCTAGCATCGATTCTGTATTGTTTAGCTGTACATTTTTGGTATGAGCTAAGACTTTCCCCCAATTCCATGGTTCGTGGACTTATACAATAACAACAGAAGTCCGTGGTTAAAAGTCATTCTGCCGACAGAGGAAGGGGATGGCTAGCCGCGACTCAAAATCGCCTGTGGGCGAAGTGACTGTTGCAAAGTTGCGAAGCCGTTTTCTTCTAAACCCAACTCACATGCATTTGCATCAAGCTTTTGAAAAAACGAATTTCGCTCATGTTTCAAAATTAGTAGGCCGCAGACCACCAATGATGTTAGTTGCTGATAGCGTGGAACTATAGCCTATTGAGTAGAGGACAGTTATACAATGCAAGACTTGTCATTCTTTCGGACAAAAGGACTTAATTCTTTATTACCTTCTCTTATCGTGAATCGAACAGAACGACATTCGAAGCGTACAATAAACTAGAAGACTTTCAAAATTACAGTCTAAACCCGAAAACTTACTGTGAACACACGTACATCAATTACTCCATCAGGTTTGAGGGTGCCATTTTGTAAATGTCAAAAACTAAGTAACGTTGCCGTTGAAGAATATTTCTTCCTTACCAAAACTCGTGGTGAACGGAAGTGTATTATTTAAAGTGGCAATAAACCCGCATTCCGTCGAAGAAACTAAATTTTAATTTAGGCCATTTACCGCTATGAAATTGGCATCAACCTTTTTCGGATTTTGATCTTGCAAAGAAATGACGGTCCGTTGTTCCTCGAGAACATGTACGGTGAATAAAATGACACGTCTTGACGTCACAATGTAGAGCATGAACTCAAGCAGAAACGAGCATCCAATTTTTCCAGACCAGAAACAGCATCTATTTTGACTACAGTATAATTTTAGAGTCACATTGAAAATCTAAATTAATTTTATCATATGGAAACGTTTGTCTATTTTCCTTCAATTAAAATGTGTACGTTCCAATTATACTGACATATTTTAAACTTTGAAAACCTAATCAAAAACATTAAAATCACTGAATAATTAACGTGATCAAAATAAAACAGATTGAAATAAAAAGATATAACACCAAGGGATGATTTAATAAATTGAATAAAGGTATTTAGTGTCAATCATCACAATTTTATTAGACAATATTTAAACGTTCTACACTGACTTCAAACTCTGAAATCCTTGAATATTTAGAACATTTAAATCAGTAGTTAATTAACATGGTGAAAATAAGTCAACGAAATAGATAAGAGCCACCAGAGCGATCTTTATGAGCGATTTTACTGGACAGCGATAAAATGTTCTAATACGTAACTTTTCTCAGCACTCAAGTGCTATTAATATGAATATGTATTTTTATAAACCAATAGACACCTATAATTTTTATATTGTATCCACAACCTGCTCGCATACCAGAACACAAATCTCCATGTCGTTACGTAATGTGTCATGGTGACCGACGAATTTAAAATTCATAAAATCAATGACTGTAAGTTTGTGTTCAACTTTCTCTGTGAAGATACATTTAAATTATCTTAGTTTCACATACAAATGACAATAAGTAATTTGTATAGAATACGGTACGGTAGCTATTCACAAAATTACAACTGTTTAAAACAAAAACTACCGAACAAAAAGGAATGACAGACAATTTATTTATTGCATTATTGGCCAATTGTTTCATTATTTCGACACGGAATTTGCAACAGTACTACTCAAACAAGCCTCGGTTTCCTTCCACAGGAATGACTGAATAGAATTTCTTTTTGAAAACTCCTTACAGGTAAAATGTGTTAAGAATTAAAATACTCAACTTGCTTTCTTGAGTATGCGAAGAACGAAATGTCTGTAAACTGTAAAACACACTGGATAGCGGCATCCTGACTAAAATACTAGAAACAAAATCATCCAATTAATTATATAATTAAAAAAGTAATATAATTAATGTTTCCGAAAGAAAATCTTTTGTAATATGTATCAACTGTATGGAACTCTTACACATTCTATAATCAATTCTGTTCCGAACTAATTCTGAAAAAAGTATCCTTGAATATATCCTCAACTTTGAAAACCTGCAGTAATGTTTGTCGCTGAACGGTTTCTAAGTTTTAATATTTTTCTTCTGTAGAATATTCTAGCAATTCTTTTCAACACATTCTTTCCATATATTTTTGTTGCAAATGTCGTAAAATAAGCATAAATTCATCCGACAACTATTTGTCTAAAAGGGATGTTTTTAAACAAGCCATTGAATTTTTTAAATATTTATTTTGTTTTAGGTTATTTAATTCCTTTTCAGTTAAAATTTCCCTTTTATGGGATTTAAGAATTTAGCATTTAGGAAACACAAATACATTCATAGTCGTGATTTTCGATTTTTTTCGTTGGAGGAGATTTCTGAAGTCGCCATTCTAAAATTCCGAAAAACAACAGCATATGATTTTACGTAACTGTAATATACAGAATTCCGTGTGCAAATTCAATAAACGCATAAATTGTCTTCAGAAGTATAATAGAACAGCAGACGGGCGAAAAATTCGTGTCTAAAAATCGTAAAAATGTCCTTCGAAGTTTTATTTTTCAAGGGTATGAAATTCAGGCTGAAACACAGAATCTTGTTGTCAATGTGAAACAGCAAAATTAGTTCTGTCAATCCAGTCACTGGACACATCATATCGATTGCACGCAATGCGAATAATTATAATAAATCAAGTATGCGTGCGAGATACCAGTACATGGGGCAGTAGCCATAAGTTACGTGAAGTGGGACATAACAGTTAATAACGGTGGTTGACAACAAGGACGTGGGGCTATTTCATCATAGACTGTGTAATAGAGTATCTAGAATTTCACGTCACAATGAATAACTTATAGACAGACTGTCCTATATGTGCTTTCAGAATTATGTAGATCTAACTGGAACTGCATCGCAACTGCCATGTCCATGCATTCCAGTTACGTTGATGACGTCATGAAACAATGAAACCAGTGGCAATGGTGATTATGAAGTTATTCACAGTTTCAGCCCAAAACGGCGACACTTATAAATAATTTGTACACCACGATTGTAAAAAACAAAATCTCATAGTTTGTACGAGTCGGAAATTTCCTAAGGCAAACGTCGCTTCGCTGGAGTTAACAGCAAACATGGTCAGTTATAACGGTGTTACAAACGCCTGAATTTTTTGTAATTTGAATCACAAAATACTAGAGGTCTGTTTCATGAAAGGTGACGTAAGACTTGAGACATAATTTTTTGAAAAAATGTTTAGCCAAGTAATTATGAGCGCGTGGCAGTCTAGAAATAATTTCTCAGTATCTAGCAGTTACTGTGTATATTCTGAGAGACTTTGCATTTTAGTTCAAGTGAGGGTTAATTATTTTTCAAAAAAAAGTTGTATGAAGCGTAAGACTAAATTTCTGTCTTAAGTCTTCAATCATTTTTTATGAAACAGAACAGTTAGAAAGGGAAATTACTAAACTAAAAGTCACAAGTATATTTCAAGCAATTCAAAAGCGCGCCTATTGTTGGTGAATCAAACAATGTCATAAATGCAATAAAATAACCAATAACCAAAGTCACGCCAGACAACGATGTACTTCAGTGGCTCATCTTGTAACGAATCTCACACAAAAAGACCGAACCAATTTTCCCTTTAATTTGTCAACTACCGCAGGCGTTATCCCAAGCCTAAATCCACTCCAGACGGGCGTGGATAGGTACGTTTGGTCGTTCGAGACAATTACACCTATTAAACTCATTTCGTTTATTTATTTTGCCTCTCAATGTCAGCAACAGACTTTATTTTTTTAGAATGAACCAATCTTTTTACAATCAATCCTCGATAAATTCGTCTAACTAGTGTAATAATCGCCCCATTTAATAACTCGGCTTCCCTTAGGTTTTGTCGTAGTCTCGAGGTACCAGCTTACGATTCACGGACAGAAAGCGTTTAACAAAGGAAGGTCATTGCAAAATTCCGACAGTGATTACGTGAGCAAAAACGCAATAACTATTTCCTCAAACGTCTGGTAATAGTTACTCTGAAACGTGATTGCAAACATTGTCGTAATTATTGATATCTGCCTATATTAATGTCGAGCTCGTCATATGGTAATTAGCTTAATGAACTGATGGGCGAACACACGTTCGCCGTCGTACCTTTTCGCCTTGAAGAAGTTGTTTTCTGTGGTGTCCATAAAGACCTGTATTCGTCCGGTGAATTGTTTACATCTCGTTTGAGCGTTACCGACCTTTTATACGCAGACACATAATTTCGTTTTTTTCAAAAGTGTACTTCATTAGGGTAGACGGTTGGAAAAATGAAAACAAGCAGAGGGCAGACATAATAAAAAACGAGCATTGGATTGGTTTATATTTGAACGGTTTCCGTTTGCAGTACATGTCACATACATGAACGATTCCAAAGCGCGGTATCTTACTGCGAAAATTATTTTATTTTTACAGTTTTCATAAATTTCCACCATTATTTGATACTGCAAAGGTTTTCAAAAAAGCAAGTTGTCAGACAGCAAGCTGTAACGCGTGTATATCTCTAAAAATGGACACTGACGACTACACGGCAATGTAGGATAATAGTACGTTCTTGAAACAGGTATTTCTAAATTATCTTTGCATCAACCATTTGTGTAACAGGCTATGAATAATATGGTTTAACCGGACATCCCGCGTTACCACGTCACGTTGAAATAACGGTTGAACGTTAGATTCAAATCTTCGAGCAGTTTGGTTTATGTTTACGGCAAACACAAATGAGATTAGCGCTTTGAGACCGCCTACTTTTCAAAACCGTTGACCGATATATTCAAATACAAACACATGCAAAACGGCGATTTGTTAACAATTCTTACCGTATTTTCGTATAATTGGACATTATTTTTACAAACTCTCCATATATCATGACTGTATTTATCTTAACTCTCTGTGGAAAAATTCTTTTGCTAATACAATAGGCCTGGGTATCTCAAAACTGACCATGGTTGATAGCGAATGCGGGGAACCTTCTCAACAC
The DNA here is from genome assembly GCA_002633005.1 of Phoronis australis. Lineage (NCBI taxonomy): Eukaryota > Metazoa > Phoronida > Phoronidae > Phoronis > Phoronis australis. Next base: position 244,413 of record NMRA01000411.1, on the reverse strand, counting down.
ACCAAAATCATTTCACTGCAAGATACCGTGAAAAACATAATAAAGACAGACAGGGCACTAATTTACAAAATGTTCTCATTTTGATGGCACTTGTCGTTTAATGAGACTAATTCTCTTAATTCTGTTAACTGAGCTGGTGGAAATACGGAACAGGGAATCTCTGAAGAGCAAAATCTTGCATAAGAAAATAAAATTTCATAAGTAGTATTATGCTTGCCATTGCTTCTTGTTTCGTCTGTGTTTGTATACTGGTCGCATTCGTTGAAACAGACACTGAAAAGTGTTGCTTTGCATCCAATAAAATCAAAACTGAAAATGAAAATCAAGAGATTTCAAATTTGTTTGAAATAGTTTGTGAATTTCTGCACATGATGCATATAAAGTAGTCGCTCCTGTTAATTTTTATTTAGATAGGAGGAAATGTGTGCTAGTTTAGTCTGAACTTAAATACTGTTTTTTCCGACCTTTAGGTGTTAGAAATGTTTCGTTAGCAAACTGAACTTGATAAACGATCCGTCGCACTGTCTGGGAAAATCTAGGACAGGGGCAAACGTTCAGAGTTGAAGTACCATATTTCGTTCAATACATGCCAGGCAGCCATCAACTAAACATCAGTTTTCATTATTCTCGAGGTGTAGGGATTTCATTTCCATCGCCACGTTACAAATTTAACAAAATATATTTTTCGTCCATAAGTTGATTGTTCATATTTACTCCTAGACCACTCAGCCACGCTTTCTCTCTCAAAAACCTGATAGGAATTATTTAAAGAGCTACCCGATTGCCCTAGCATTGTTAAATAAAAGCACTTTCATCAAATACCGCACTATTTAGTGTTCAGAAAATTTCAACAAAATTCTTAGTTTGATTTGTATATTTCGCCTACGGCTAGACTACAAACTGCATGGAACAGAAAACGTCTCGTTGCTTTACTGTGATTTTTTCAAAAATGAAAAGTTGCTCTTACGCGAGTTTCAGTTTTCATTGAAGTACATAGTTGAGTTTAAGACAGCGCAAGAACAGGGACATAATTGGCGAGTAAAGGGATTTTCTGAGGTAAATTTCAGCGAGGAATCCACCCTGCAATCCCGCAGTCGGAGTTTAACGCTATTGGCGGAGCTAAAACCCATTCTATAATTGGGAGATTATTTTAAGCGCATTTAACTGGAAAATTAAAGTCACCGACCTCGATTTCAGTGAATGTCTGACAGAAAAGGAATTGGCGATTTGCAGTAAAAATCACAAAAACATAACAGATTCCGTTGTTCTGTAGCACAGTTTAAATAATTTCTCGAAGTCTATCCCATGTTACAATCATCCCGCAAAATCGATAATGTCCCATTAGTCTATGGTGTAAGGGTTAAAATCCAGGTATAGTTTTTATAGGTTTTACCAGAATGAACCTCCCTTGTTAGGTAAATTACGGTAGCCAGCCAGACTCCTAACACGTGACATAATATAGTTTGAGAATTCAATTATCATAATATAGACGGTGATTTTGAGAAAATTGACCAAAATCAAGGAATTACAAAGATCGCGTTATTTTTTAAACTTTGTGCTGGAAAGGTGATGATCAAAGACTAGAACTGGTACTCCTGCAAACAAGCTCGGGGCATAGATTTGGAAAATATCAGTTTGGGGACCAAATATTTTGAAGTGACGAATTTATGCTCGGGTATATCAATACCATGGCCGGCGCGTAAATTGCGAGAGTGAATGCTCAATACTGTCGGGGTCTGATCATCCTCATTGCTAACCGTTTATGTTTGATAATTTGCTTTGGTTGATGGGGATAATTTTTGGATTCAACCATGCGTTTTCCCCAAATGTACGCCCTGAGCTCATTGTTGGAAATATCTATTTATTAATTTAAATAATTTTTCGATTATAAATAGTTATCCGTATTTTAGGGTTTTTGAAAATTACTATTTCAAATTACAGCAATTATGCAAACCAAGTAATTTTTAATATTTTATTATAGAAAAATTAGTGATAATAACAATCAATTTTTTACGAAATAAATAAAGGTTTAAGCAACAAAAAGGGACAGTTTCACATATTCACACGCACGCGCGCACGCTCTATTTAAACTACTAACACAACTACTGAATGTACGAATAAATAGCAGTAAAATCAAAACATGACTGAGATTCATCGCATTGGAGCACCGAAACTCTCTAACTTAACATTTATCCTATTGTACATTTCCTTTTGCATTCGAAATTTAAATAATGCAACTTTAATGTAACTTCAAAGTGATTCTTAAAAGCAAATCAATCTGAGAGTAATTGCTGCTGTTCAAGTGATGTATCCTACTAACAGAATTTAAAATAATTAAAGTTAAAATTGACGGCGTATCGTTTCATTCATAATTTAAATCAGGGAAGTTACTTGAAGACTTTTGCTTATGAATAAACAAAAACACAGCATAACGACAATCATGTGAAAATTAATTATAAACCTACGTGCAAATAGTCACGTTTCGCTTCTTTCTGTCTTCGGTACTTTTAAGGCACATCTTTCCGTTGTTCTCTCGACTATTTTTGGTCCCTTTTCTAACATTTATTTGTCGAAGCTATAAGTTTCTATAGTCCCGTATACACTCTCCGATTTTTCGTATACGACTTTTGGTACACTGTCTACTAAATCCGAGTGACATGTTGTTCTTCGACCACCACTTTTTAAGTCGAAAAGTTCCACTTGTTTACACACTTCGATTTGTCGCATACGACAATAATTGTGTTCGACAGTCGTATACGAAAAACTAGGGTGTGCAGACAGGGCTTTGGAAAATTGTGTAATAAATGGGTTAATAACTACCAACAGAACAATGAGGAAATAGACCTCAAAAGTTGCAGTACATTGAAGTTCGAAGATTTATATTTAATTTGAACTTAATTGTCGTTATGTCAGGTTTTTGTTGATTCATAAGGAAAAGTCTTTAATTAAAGGATCATTATCGTTTTACGGCAGACAACGCACTTTTTTGAATTATTGTTGGACAAGGTAGACATTTTTATGTTACAATTTTCGAGCTATAAAACAATAAAACAATAGAATGCGTTTTGTTTTTGTGATTTTATTACAAATTCTCGCCTATCTGTCAAACATTCGCTGAAATCAAACCCCTTACCCTTTCCAGTTAAATACCCCTAAAATATTCAGCCATTTATCATATCAGATTTACCTTCGCCAGCAGACTGTTTGACTGCAATCACGAATGTTCTAGTTCCGGATCCGCCCGTGGGTTGATCTCGGAAACTCACTTTTTCTCGATAGGTCGCTTTAACTTTCCTTCATTGTTTTATCAAATCAGGCTGGGATGAATCTGTCATTTCGCATGCGCGCACCCAGGGGGGGGGCTCGAGTGAGCCCCCCATTTGGCGAAGTGGGCAAAAAGGTCCGCCACAGAGAAACAAAAAGTCCCAGAAAACGAGACAAAGTCCACCAAAACCGAAAGGCGCAGACACTCAGTTTACAGTTCTGAAGGTGGTGCCCGTTTTTTTGTTTTTAGTCCTGCCGCCTTTTTTGTCAGCAAAAGGTCCACATCGTCAGAAATTTGAGCCCCCCCCATATCAAAGGCTGGGTGCTCGCATGTTTCACGCCAAGAAAAATGAACACGCTGTTTTTTGGTTGTTTTTGCTGTTCGCATTTAGAATGAATTGTAACTATAACTCAACAAAATTGATATTTTTTCTAGTTTTTAAGTACAATCAGTCATCGAAAAACAGGTGGAAACTGTCGTGTATAACAACTCCAGCGCAATGTGTACGCCCTTTTAAACTTATCTGTCTCTCAGTTCAAATATATTGCAAGCAGATGAAACAGAAACCAAATGAGAGGAAAATTAATCAACGATGTCGTTTGCCTGGGTACAATAATAACTACAAAGCAGAAAGATGCAGTCATGACATCTATAATCCGCAGCGTGGGAAGTTGCATTGCGTTTTTAAATTCATGAAGAGCAATACAAACTCTCTACGAGCAAAATCAATAATTAAAATACAAAAGTGAAAAAATGGTTCTAAAACAAAGTACAAAGTTTCCTTTTAGACAATCTTCGAAACTTTCACTGTGGCCAGTTATCCAAAACTGGGAAGAAATGAGCAATGAAATATGCGAAGGTTTGTTAACGAGTTCGTCTTGAGTCAACTGTACAAATACGTCAAGAAGTGTGTTAGAAGAGTCCCTGTCTGTGCTGCCTCCTCTCGGCGTGGCTAGAAGTATGGTTAACAATCGTTTTCCAACCAACTTAGGGCTGTGTTCTGAGGTTCCTTGTCGTAAAATATCTCATAGTTCATATAACCAAAAGCAACTTCTTTACCCATATGCATGCAATTATATAGTTATAGTTGGATACCCAAACGCAAACAAAATGTTCGAACACAAAAAATAGGAAAATGGGTGACACTCGAAATCAATATTTGCTAAATTAATACGATTAGTGAACTCTTCAAGTTTAATTAGTAGACAGTTCGTAGTTATAATGCATTTAAAAAATCAGTAACGGTGTCATTGAACTTACAGCAACCTGAAGCACGTGATAATGGATAGCGTGGTACAAAATCAAGTAACACTCGCTTGTTGTATAATTTTTAAATTTTTACTCATGTTTAATGCGGAGCACTCATGGTGAATTCAATTGGCAGTACAGTCCAAAGCTGTGAAATGCACCGTTCAGTATATTGTATCAAGCTTTTCGTGTCTCTCCCTCCCTCCCTGCCTCCCTGCCTCCCTCCCTCCCCCCCTGTCTCTGTCGTTACCATGGAGTTCATTATGTGTCATCATTACTACACAATGAATCCAGCTGAACAAATCTCAAATCGTGTCTCGACTCAGAAAGTTCAGAGTGATTTAAACTCTAATTCGGCGTACTAAGACTTTTTTCGTTCGCTTGTTCGTGTAGTGAGATTTTAATTGATAAAGGTTAAACAGTTTTTCTACATTAGAGCTTGTAGGAAGGTAATGAAACGCACCAACTGACACCGACGCACGAGGTACTTATGAGAACAGACGTGGGGTGCAGGGGAACAAAGGCGCCTATATTCGGGCAAAGCTATCTAAATTCAGTACCCCCAAACTGTCAAGTCCAGAATGGAACTACGCCTATCCTTGATAACACTCACTATCCACACTTCTAGTATAGACAGTGTCAAACATACATTCTTTGTGGATAAGTTGTGACTACATGAATTGTGGATTTTTGAATCGACGTTTTATATTAACTCTTCTCACAGGCCTGTGAAACTTCAGTTTTGGAGATAAGAAATAAATGATACTCCAAACATGCATCTACTTGCCTTATTGGTTTCTTCTCACGAACTATAATAACTTTCCCATGTCATTGAAGATTTTCCTCGTGACCTATCGACTCCGGGGGACTGTGATCTCTTCGAAAATTCTATTGTCTTTTGACTAAAATTAAATCCACGTTTTGACTAACCCCGGTTTCACGAAATCAGATTAAGACTCAAAGTTATAACATCCGTCTACAACTGGAAGCCAAAAGAGAGAAATCCTTAGTCAGCTCCGGAGCAAACTAAAAGTCAAAGTAAAACCTCGACATTTGGCAATAGTCTCCTCGAAATGGGTAAATGGAGATTTTTGATTTCACCCGAGGAGTCCTCGTAAACGCTTTCATCCTATGGTAGCTTTTAGTACTCTATGTTACAACGGGCTCATGGGGTGCACCCTTGGAAAACTTTTGACGGGACTAGCTAATGTCTCTGAAAAGGCGGTTTTGTGACTATTTGGAATAGTTTCGAGGCATGGCACAGACTTGTTTAAGTGCTTTGTAAAACATATCTATGGACTCAATGACGAGGAATTAAACGCTGGTTTTGTGGCTCTTCAGTAAAGCAGTTTCGGGGCGTGACACAAGTGTAAACGCATTGTAAAACATATCTTAGCATCGATGAGGGGGAATTTGTCGGATTATCTGTTGTATGCCTATTTGTTGCTTGTTCTATGTAGACGTTTTCATAGCCTGAGGGACTGTAAGAAAAGCATATTTATGTGTCTAGGAAACACAAAGAAAAAAGATGCATATACAATATAAAAGACTAATCCAGGTTTAAATGAAACCGACAAGCGGCCTTCAAACGGATAAGTTGATAACACTATCTACAAAATGCCGCGACCTTTGTGAAACTTAAGTTACAAAACCATTCGCCGGATTGGTCGACGTTATGTGTCTCCTTGGTTCTCGACCGTGAAATCACAACTTGAACTAAACACGTACTTCTAACTTTAAGCAATAATGCGTTAGTAAATTAAAGCCAGCTAGTTTCAACATCCTTTGTTTAGTGAGTATTAAATCATGTTGAGCAACTGAGTTGGTTTGCAGATCTGCGAATTTTTCTTACCTCAATGGAAGACTGGTAGTTGACTCATCAGTCTTATATACCCTCTGCAGACGATAATCACAGATTGCATAAACCGCAACCTTGTGCAACTTTCTGGATTTTCACCAGGCGAGCCCTCGCATCCAGATCGTATAGTCTGCACCAATATTTTTATTGGGTCAAACTTCCACTCCGCACGTAATGCTAATGCCGAGCTGGACCGAGACAGCCTTTTGATCTTATTTTTTATATATCTCCAGTAAGTTTTGTTAAACTAGAGCTTTGGTAGACAGCATAAAATGTAGTTGTATTCAGGGTTTCAAATTGATGGCTGAATGCATGACGCTAAAAGATTTTTTATCCATTTTGGCGAACCCCAAACTGAGATTTCGATGAAGACCCGAGGCATTTATGGTTGAAATAACACAAACGCCATGTCTGGTTTGCTTTTCGACACGACTTCCTTGTCTCGGCATGATGTAGTTTAGGTCATCATGTCTAGATGCAATTACGCACACTTCATGACTGATAGGAAAAATGAGTTATGTAAAAGTTGTGCTTGGAATCTTCGCATGTCCGATTTAAGAACACCAAACTTTTAATCAAAAGCCATTTTTCTTTCTGCCTAGTGCACGGTGACGTAAGACAGCAACTACATCGATCCGTTAATAAAGCTTACTCTTTGCGCTTCATTTTTCTTTAAAAAATTTCTAAAACTAATTTCAGCAAAATCAATCAATTTAATCAAATTCACTCAGACATTACTTACTTTTAACACGACTTGACTTTATCCAAATAAAACGTTATTAGCATAACATTTGAATTTCCGGTAGCGACTCACTGAGTGAAGACAATAAACTTCACTTTTTATGAGCTTAAAAAAATGATCGCAATAGAATCGCAATTACATACAGGATAGTTATTCACGAAACGTTTTTGTTTTTCTAGCCTGGTGGTATCTCTCCTGTTATGAAATTTGTTCGGGGCTTTAAATCCAGAAATCAATTATAGTGTCTGGTTTGTCCAAGACATGCAGCAGAACGATATACAGGGTGTACCAAAACAAAACCCGATCAAAATGACAAAATTCTAGTCCCGAATGTTCTGATTTTTACGTAGGCTTACCATATTATTCACAGTTGTACACAACTAGAGACGGATTATAGAGTCGGAAGTTTAGTTCTACAAATGGACTTGACAGTCACCTAAGTTGCAGGCCGGTGAGGCGTACCAAGAAAACTAAAAAAAAATAATAATTAAGAGAATTACCTTAAATTTCAGTCAATTCTAAGGTAAAACTTAAATTTGTCTCAAGACCATTTCAAGAAAAAGATAATTAAGTTTGGCTTAAGTTTTTTATATAAGTTTTGTCTTAAAATTGACTATCTTACCAGATGTGGCAGTTTCAAAGTTTGGAAGTTGAGGCAGTTAAACATGACACGATGGGCAGAGTTAATTTATTAAACCTGGTCTCAGGCAGAATAATTTACCAGCAAGTGGTGTAAATCAAATTTATTCTTTGACTGAAGAACATGAGCTTTCAGTCAGAACCAATAATCACAGAACTTCATCTCTTCCACAACAACTTGGAACAATAGTAAAGAATACAACCACACATACATTCTGGACATTTTACTTGAACAATATGATCAAAATGTTTGAACACTACAGACTGGGTATGATCAAAATGTTTGAACACTACAGACTGGGTATGATCAAAATGTTTGAACACTACAGACTGGGTATGATCAAAATGTTTGAACACTACAGACTCAGTATGATCAAAGTGCTTGAATAGTACAGTATTATCATGATCAAAATATTTAAGTACAGTAAAATCAAAATGTTTAAACAATCAACAGCAAGGTCATTAGCCACTTTAAGTGACAACTGTATATGAACACACTTGAAGTGACTAACAATATTTAACACAGATTTCTAAAAGGCTTTACATATTGCTTAGATTCAAACAAAAAATAAAATTCTAGTAAATAGAACTATGGTGAGAGGACGAAACATGTTTTACACGATAACTGTTGACCAATCAGAAGGTCAGACACAAGAGAACACTGCTGAGATGCAACAAATCAGAAGGTCTGACACAAGAGAGCACCACAGCAATGCAACTTGCAAGTAGAGTATTCGCCAGAATTGGAAAGTCACGTGCTGAAATTCAGATCAAGTTGTGAACATTCGGGCTCAATTTTTGAGGTCAGAAAAGGTGAGAAATGTTGGTTTCTCGACTTTTTGGTAAGGTTGACCAATCAACTGCAGAGTTTTGAGTTGAAACTCTGGACATTTTTAGTTGGCAACGGAAAATGAACTGTGATATGTTATCAACTGAAGACATGGTGGACAAATGAAGTTTTTTCTCCTCGTTCTTTCCATAAATGACGCACTGTCCTGAAGATTTGCCATATTCAAGGTTTGTAATTTCACACAAAATTTTGAGTAGCTTTGATCATTTACAACAATGTAAGATGCCGTGGAAAGGTGTCACGACAGTAAAATGGGTAATTTTGGCGAATGAATTATTTTTGTCCAAAATCAGTGAGATTTTACCTTAGCAACTGCTGCACACAACTATGAATTATTTGATTGTGTGACTTTTAGACCACAAATAGAAAACAAAAATTAAAAAAACTGACCAACCTGTCAGCTGCGAACTTCAAAATTGCATTTGAATTTAATTGCAGGCATGTGGGCTAAAACGTGGCTTGAGCGAGACACCTAGAAAGAAGGCTATAGTGTGCAATCTACCACACCATTCTGTAACACTTTAGTAATTGACTTGAGACCTTACACCACCATAACAAACATCCCTGAACTTCATCGCTAAATAAATCCAGGACCTTACAACAAATGTATATGTTTGGACATTATAAGGAAGTGAAACAGACCCTTAAAGCATCAAATTCAGGGGGTGGAAAAGATCCAATGGCCCTGCCTCTGAATTCCTGCTTTGCAACCAAGCAATCGCTTTCACTCCCTGACATTAGAGCTTAATAAAAATTATATAAACACTTAAAAGCACTGGCAAACCACACTCCTCTCTAAGCAAATTCCTGTCAATAAAATTAACAAAAGTAACAGCAAATGTAGATAACCATTGTTTCTAAACCACACCACGACAAGAATATGGAATGCTTTATGGTTACCCCGATTGTTCTGACATGCATACCCACAACTTTTAGTTTACAACAATACACAAACCGCAATTCATGAATATGCAAATATAGTAGAGTGACATCACAGTTCCATAATACATGTACATCATCTGACAATAGTGCTCCTTAATAATAACTTGTATGTTCAACAGAGTGGAGACACAGGTCAGAGGTCAGACTCATAAATATTACAGCCATATATCTAAATCCAATATACAGGAGAGTGAACAAACAGCTTGATACTGTCAGTCATCTCTCAAATGATCGCTTGAAAATGCGGTAACAACATCCCCACATTTCACTGTGCAGATAATTTCATAATCACTAAAAAGATCAATAGGTGAAGGTCAATAGGTGAAGGTCAATAGGCGAAGGTCAATAGGTGAAGGTCAATAGGTGAAATTCAAATAACGTAGCAGGAGCTAAAACACTGCGGGAAGCTTCCAATGACAAAACTGTAAGATTGTGGTTGTTGTTACACAAGATACTCTAGGCGATGATTCATATCAGATTGCCCTAAATATTCACAACTTTGATCGACAATCATTTCTCTACAACATCTCAAGTTAAAGGTTAGTAAAGGAGCAGCACATAGGTCCTGTTTCAATTTACGAGTTTTGTCATTTCTGCCATCACTTAAATCTTACTCAATGATTCACTAAAATATAAGTTGGGATGTTTTATCTGAACTCGACATTTCATTTAAACCCGTTTAAAATCTCAGTAAGAAGTCACATTTAAATAGTTGCAACCATAGGTGTTTACATATCAGACTTACGGCCAAAAACGATCGAATGTCTTTCAGAAAACAGGCCCCCGAGTTACACAAACAATGCCTTTAATTTGGTAATAGTCGGATATCATGTGCCCGCATTTTGAGAACTAGTTCTCTCCACTCAAGCATCAAACTGGATCTCAAAACGTGGGCACTTTATATCCTACTATTGCCATTACATCTGCACATAGTAAATTAGCAAACAATCCCAATTTAAAAACAAATTCGAAGCTCTGTTCATTAAAACAATCGTATTAATGGTTTCTAAAATTACTTTCACAGGAGAAATGACCCTACTTAAATCACCAATAGAAATTTGAAAATATCACACTCTGAACATGCCTGAGTCTTAAAACAAAGAGATAGCCTAAGTTACTATGTAACATTTCCTAGATCTTCTGCATTACTCTGTAGGTAACTTGAGAGACAGAAACTCGTCCTTTCTCCTGTGGTATTCATTGAAACGGACAGAAGCATAGCTGAAACGGTCCAAATATGAGGTTAAGAGTCAAGCATAGAATACATGAGCAAATTGAGGATGAGGTTCATAGATTCGAGATGACGGTAGCGGTTTGCTTAACATCTCACAAAGACTCGCATGATTTTGTATTTTCAAGGCTTTCCTACGTCGACAGAATTTACGTCAGTATTTTACGCCACAATATGTACCAAGCCCAATGAGAAAATCGAAAACCAAATACTTACCGTACTAGTAAAACAACTGAAATAAATTCCATTTCACCATGCAGTAAGAATCTAAGCAGTGAACATAGACTACAAATTACAACCCCGTTTGTAGCGCTTGACTACCATATCAATGTCATTATTTTCAGTCTAACTAAATGACAATTACATGTATCTTTTGGGAAAACATTTCCTGGTACCTGTATAACCATTCCGATTATCCATGTGTGACCTAACGAACCGTGTGTGTATTGCACATTTTTGTTCACAACAGGCCACAGCTTAGTTAGTTCTCACCAAGTTGTAAGCTTGATTTGATCCTAACCAGAAGAACAGTGAATAGCCTATCCACCTAATTAATTTTCCCATAATTCCTCATGGCAGTCAATTTTCCACTTACACTTAACTGGACTGATGGGGGAATTCCCTTAGAGGTCAATAGTCAGAACAGGAATAACGGGTCACTGTATCCTAATACTTCGGGTGTGTACGGTAAAGGTTCCTCAAATTCGCACAAAAATAACGGCCAAAACGGTCATTTTTCAAATGCTCACTGTGTTACCAAAAATGTTCAAAATTCTGCCAGTCTGTTAATGACATTCGTACTATAAAAACCTTTTAGATAATCAAGTAAAATTGTTTCCTTGTTCACTGTCAAAATAAATATTGATTATGTAATCAGTAGAGATAGTTCAACTGAAGTTGCCCTAAATCTGTGCACATGTACTTTTAAAACCATGGGGACAAACTTGATAACATGTACTTTTGATGTTTACATGACTTTTGTACTTTTAGATGACGTTTAACTCTTTTGTTCTGAGGACAGTGTACTATAAGGATCTTGGAAATTTCTGAGATCAGATTGTAACAGTCAATGATATGATTAGATAAAATCATGTTGTTTTTGTTACCAAATCATTAAGTAAGTGCATTATTATAATTTGGGCAGAAGACTGGGAGACAGATGGAATTTAGCAGTTGACGCTAAAAGACTTACTTCAGTGTACAATAGAGCCACCTAGTGGAAGATCCTAAAGGGTAAGGGCAAAGGTTAAAGCAACTTGCATTGTGGGTAGTAAGGTACTACCTACACGTGTTGCGTCATGAGGGACAGTGACCAGCAAGAGGAATTGTGGGTAGTTAGATAATGCCTACAGATGTCATTGTGTCACAAAGGACTGTGACCAGCAAGTGCAGTGCAGTGTGTGTTAGTATGAGGATCAATCAACAGGAGTGTCATCCAACGAGTGTTGAAACCTAGATTGGATAGCAGATAAGATGCTTGGTTGATTATGGTTTATTGATTGAAGTTATCCTTACAGAGGGCACTGGCGTAGTATCTCGTCTTTTTTGTTAGTGTACTTAATTGACAACACTTGTTTAAATAAGTGGTTATCATACGATTTAATCATTCTCTCTCCATCCGAGTACAATCAAAAAGCATAGATACCTTTTAAACTAAACTCAGTCAACTTTTACCGTCACTCTTGTTGAAAATTTTGATAAAATGAAGTTTTACTGTGCCAACATACTATGTTCCAATTTAAAAAACTTTACGGTACTGTATAGTAAACCCACCTCAATACTATTATTATTATTATTATTTATATTCATTATCATTTATTATAGTCAGAGTCCTTATACACATGTAATACCATGTAGCTAAGATGCTGCATAATCGCAAAAAACCCTTTTTTGCTATGTCGGATATTAAATGATCAAAAAGTTAACCTTATTTCTTAGAAAATATACTTGATTTTTTGGTTGAGGCTTAAAGTTCCACCATATACAATATTGTTTAAACCTATTACGCAAGTCAAATCTCAACCATAAAGCACCTTGAGAACAGGAATCTTGGAGTGAGGTAAAAGGCACCGGGAATAGTTATTTTTCAAAAGAACCCCAACACCTCATTTCAACACCCAAATCAATAACAATACGTATATCTTATTTCCTTCTGGTGTTATTAAGTCCTTATCTTATTTAAGTCTTTGGTCTAATCTTCACTGGTGCATTCATTTATTTATCCCAAACGCGTTAAATCAGTAGATGGAAATACGGCCATATTTTCTGTATTCACCTCCTGCACTACTTCAACAGCGACCTCTGACACGAAAAGTTCAAAAGGTAGGTCAATGTCGACCAGACGTTGATAGCTGGTTCAATCTTCAAACTTTTGGAAAATGGTTAAAAGTGATGCATTTGCAATAGAGTGAGTAACACTCAGGTCTCAATCGTAACATCCGGGACAGGACTGTTAATTATATGAAAGTTCTGTCTCAGTTTTCAGTTGCTAAATATGTCGTCTGCAACTCAGGCGCTGATTCCGCGGTAACTAGAATGTGAAATATTGTTGTTATTTAACTATTTTCAGGAGATGTTACAAGTTCAATGCACAGTTACCGTTGTTTTCATCTTTGTAATCTCTGTTCAAGTAATTAATCGTCACATTTAAAACTGTTTCTTTTACAAGAGAAAATTTGCAGCCTAACGCGCAAGTACATACATATAGGATGTGATCCGCCATGTGAACAGTCAGAGTGAAGTATTTGAAAATATGACGAAAAAATGAAAGAAACTTAGGAATTTGATGCGCATGGAATAAATACAAAGCGTACCTCGATTGGCGTAGTTGAAGTAATATCCCACTCCACATTATTCCGTGTATCGACCGAAACCGGTAATAATGTCTCGTGGGATATTCCTTCAACGCCACTTTAGGTACGTTTTGTATATTTATCATTTATTTATTTATGTACATACTTATTTAATTACTTATTTTTATGTATATTTCATGTATATATTTATTTACCTATTCAGAAACTGATTTACCAATTTACTGCTGATTGTCTTTTGTCTTTCATCAGTTTTCATTTTGTTTCTCATCTTTTTTACTGGCCATAACGGAAATAAGTCTTTGACTTTTTATGTTATCCGTGTCTTGCACTTGTACTTTTATTTTTTGTCTAGTGTTTTTATGTTTTTCTTTTATTTCTCTGTACATGTGTGATTATAATACATTTATTATTACTACTGCTGCTGTTGCTGCTGTTACTACTATTATTATTATTATTATATTATACCCGATCTTGTTTGCCTTGTTCCCAAATAACAAACATGACAGGTTGACGTGACCTTTTGGATATGACCTAATTTCTGTAAGTAAGGCACGTATGCAATTGCCTTGAAAAATTGAAGCAATATTCGATGGTGCTGTCTGGCTCCATCCAGTGCCCAAGGTTGGGTAGGCGGCCACTGATTTTTTAAAATGTCCCCAGTTGACCATGTCTGATTTACTTATACACCTCAATTTTCAGCCTCGCCAATTTAAGAACCAGGGGAGTTACATTGAATGTTCATGATAAGAAAAAGACCCTGATACTTACTTTAGGAAATCAAAGTCAATTGTAGAGTACTTGGCTTGAATGAGCGCCCATAGACCCCACAAGTAATGAGCCGCCTGCAACATAAGAAATAAGATGTAACACAGCGCTATCATGGAGAACTGGCTGGCAGTAAACGGAGCCAAGAGAATCCAGAAATAGTGAGAGTGATGTAACACAGCCCATGTTGTAAAATATTACTATTCTGTACATCTTGGTTTGCCAAAAATGACAGCCCGAGACCCGCGAGAGGTCCAGAAGCATGCAATACAAGAAATAAGCGGTAACACAGTGCTATGCAGAACTTGGATTGTTCATAATGATAACCTTGAGACTCGACAGAAATAAGGTAATAGTCACTTGCAGGTGTCCCACATTTTGAGAACCAGTTTTCTCCACTGAATAACGGACATCAAACTGGTTCTCAAAATCGGTAACCAAAGGTAAAGAGGCCGGCAAGATAAGAAATACGCTGTAATATAGTGCTACGGAGAACTTGGCTAGACATGAACGACAGCCGAGAAAACGTAGTAAGAAGACTAGGTAGATCATGATGCTGATGAAAAATAACAAAGTTGCTATTACAAGCCATTGTCATATTCAGATCCATTCATATTTCATGGGAATTCTTGGGAGGTATTGAGGCTGACACAAACAAATTAAAACTACTACTAGGGTGCATAACAATATTCAAATCCATAAGAAATTTAATGTCAGAGACATGCTCTCAGTAAGAACATATCCTGGCTTAAATTTAACTATGATATCCCTTAAACTATTTGACATATACAGAAGCTGACAACAAAAAAAATGACGCCATTAAAAATTATCACTAGGGGTCGCAGCAGTAGTTAGCTTGGAGTTTGGACCATAAATTTTAATGGTAGCCTAGTCTCCTAGATAGGAACACAACTGCTAAATTTCATTAATATCCAATGACTTACTAAAGCAAACTTATTGACTTGTACATAGAGCGTCTCGACCTGTTTGTCCGTCGGTATAGTACCATTGTGTTTTGCCTCCAAGTAACACTTGAGCCACCAGTACTGGAATTCTTTACCTGGATACAGGTCGTAGTCGAGATCAACATCACACCCTGTAATGGTATTGCACATGTCTGTGTACAAAGCATTAGGTGCATACTACAAATTTGAACCCCAATCCCAGTTTTCTGCTGCGGTGGTAGAGACGGCATCATGCTGAGCGTGGACGGTCTCTCTGGGTTTTGCTACCTCATGTTACAAATCAAGCTTGCCGCACTAATTAAACATTGCTATGCCTATTTTTACATTTTTGTGTCTAAATTTGTTTACCGATATCCGATTTTATTGCAGAAATTCTGAACTCTGGTAAACGCCAGAATACGAAAAATGAGCAGTGGTAGTCATATTAAGTTTTGTTCCCAAAAATAAATTGCGAGGGAGATTGCAATGCAGTTCACATGTGTAAAATTATTAATTACTGCATATTTGTAATTTTTATGGATTACTATATTATTTCGTTTTTCCCCCATTGCCATAAAATGTCTAACCAGGATGCCATTAATTCATATTCACACGTCAAAAATGCTGTTAATTCATGGTACAGAAAAGCCGCTCCAATTATGGGAGTCAAAAGATTTTCAGATCAGATGATAAGCAAATAAATGCAAAAAAGTATGAGCTGAGAGATTTGTTATTGCAGGTGATGTAATAATTAATTTTCATTGGCTATTGAAGGCAATCGATAAAGCACTTAGCTCATCATTTTGCATTCTATGAGGATTTACCCTTGCCACTTAAAAGAACTCCATCAAAAACAAGATATTCGCCTCACTGGCTCACAAGGCAAAATCCTCANTAGACATGAACGACAGCCGAGAAAACGTAGTAAGAAGACTAGGTAGATCATGATGCTGATGAAAAATAACAAAGTTGCTATTACAAGCCATTGTCATATTCAGATCCATTCATATTTCATGGGAATTCTTGGGAGGTATTGAGGCTGACACAAACAAATTAAAACTACTACTAGGGTGCATAACAATATTCAAATCCATAAGAAATTTAATGTCAGAGACATGCTCTCAGTAAGAACATATCCTGGCTTAAATTTAACTATGATATCCCTTAAACTATTTGACATATACAGAAGCTGACAACAAAAAAAATGACGCCATTAAAAATTATCACTAGGGGTCGCAGCAGTAGTTAGCTTGGAGTTTGGACCATAAATTTTAATGGTAGCCTAGTCTCCTAGATAGGAACACAACTGCTAAATTTCATTAATATCCAATGACTTACTAAAGCAAACTTATTGACTTGTACATAGAGCGTCTCGACCTGTTTGTCCGTCGGTATAGTACCATTGTGTTTTGCCTCCAAGTAACACTTGAGCCACCAGTACTGGAATTCTTTACCTGGATACAGGTCGTAGTCGAGATCAACATCACACCCTGTAATGGTATTGCACATGTCTGTGTACAAAGCATTAGATGCATACTACAAATTTGAAAACCCAATGGTTAGACAGCCGCCCTAGTTTCTTGGATCTCCCTCACACCCCAATCCCTGTTTTCTGCTGCGGTGGTAGAGACGGCATCATGCTGAGCGTGGACAGTCTCTCTGGGTTTTGCTAGCTCATGTTACAAATCAAGCTTGCTGCACTAGTTAAACATTGCTTTTGCCTATTTTTACATTTTTGTGTCTAAATTTGTTTACGGATATCCGTTTTTATTGCAGAAATTCTGAGCTCTGGTAAACGCCAGAATACGAAAAATGAGCAGTGGTACTCGTATCAAGTTTTGTTCTCAAAAATACATTGCGAGGGAGATTGCAACGTAGTTCACATGTGTAAAATTATTAATTACTGCATATTTGTAATTTCTATGGATTGCTACATTATTTCGTTTTTCCCCCATTGCCATAAATTGTCTAACCAGGATCTATTAATTCACATTCACACATGTCAAAAATGCTGCTAATTCATGGTACAGAAAAGCCGCTCCAATTATGGGAGTCAAAAGATTTTCAGATCAGATGATAAGCAGATTTGTTATTGCAGGTGATGTAATAATTAATTTTCATTGGCTATTGAAGGCAATCGACAAAGCACTTAGCTCATCATGTTGCATTCTACGAGGATTTACCCTTGCCACTTAAAAGAACTCCATCAAAAACAAGATATTCGCCTCACTGGCTTGCAAGGCAAAATCCTCATAGTTCATTTTGTCACAGACGTGATCTATGTGGTGAGCTAGTTTTCATTCGAGGTGCATTGCTCTTCATCTGCGCTTGCATTGAAAGGTATCAACGAAGCGTGTCTATAACTATGGATGGACAAACCTGCTTGCTATACACTGACGGGACCGGTTGCTTCAGTTCAGAAAAGGTCAAGGTTAGGAAATAGTCACTGTTGGAGTTACATTCATTTGTTAGTTATTTAGGGTCACCGCAGATGGACAGGAAAGTGCATTGAATGCAGCTGAACTTGGCTCGTAACTCTCGTCTGCAGAAAACGAATCATGAGGATTTTGCCTAACGAGGCAGTGTGGTAAATGTGTTGTTGCACTGGCGCCACCAAGTGAATTTCAAATTCCCCATTCAGTGACGATCAAAGTTACCACGAGGAGTATGCAACATTGTCAACACAGTGGAGTATGTATCGTTATTGAATTAAGTCAGACATTCATTTTTAGAACTTACCTGGAAATTCACAGAAATGATCAGCAATATCAAATGCTGCATAGTTCGTATCGGCATATTCGTAATCAATGAAGTAGACTCTGTCTGAAGGAACAAAACAGAACAAGATAAATGAATGAACAAAACAAATTCCATAAAAATATAAACATCAATGTAGGATTTATTCCAACACATCGTGGATGTGCACATCCACGCCCATGGAATGTGAAACTGCAGGTAATCAGTTCCACTTCCATACCACATAGTATTTAGACGGGCATTTGACATGACATGACCGGAAACATGCAACTTGCATTTCCACCAAAAGCGATTCATTCACAAACTGACATTATGATATAAATATATACCACAACAAATTCTGTTTACATGCATACTTCCACTGAGGTAGTTAGCACATTATTGAGCTGGATCAATGATGCCATGTAAACAGCTCACAAGCTGACGTCTTAATATGATCAAGCAAACCTTCATCCTCTTTATAGACCAGGTTTCCCAACAACAGGTCATTATGGCATAGCACAGCAGGAGAACCCAGGCAGCTGAGTTTGGACTCTAACATAGCAATCTCTTTAAGGAAGTCAGGCTTGCTGGGAATATTTGCTTCAAACCTGTAACAACCATCAAGGTGAATAAGGGATACAGACAGAGATCAGACATAATTATATATTAAAAGCCATCTCTTTTAAAGCGCTTAAAACCACCATTTACCTTGTTTTGACAAATAACTCAGGGATATTCCTGGACTGCACCTTTGTGCCACAAGCGCATAAAAAATAAAAAAGGCGCAAGTACATTGTAGCAGTGTGCGTCCACGTTTGTCCGACGTCCCGCAGGAAAGTAAGATCCACAACGTGGTCAAATGTTATGTTGACACAACCACCACAAACACAACCCCTCATCATTCCCTTCTATACCATGAACCACGGAAAAACGAGCACCAATATGTAAAGACTTTTCACACTAAACACAATGGAGGATGACTACAGTGCTGTGATTGGTTGTCCCAATTTAAGGAAGTATGTATCGACCAATAAATGGTCGAGATCAGCTAATTAACATATTGTCAGATAGTATTTTGGGTATTCTAAATTTGACAGGATATCGACTGATTGGGTTGTTCTTTGGAGCTTTTGATATGAAATTGATGATTTTGAGTACTTAAGGTCAGGCTTGCTGAGAAACCCGGAACAAAAAGTTCAGTCAAAGCATGTCACGTGACCAAACCTGTAGTTCCCGTCTTGTTCCTCAACAAACAAAATACAAGGGGTCTGTTTCATATCAAAGTCTGCTGTTTTTATAACTCTTCAAAAATCGGCAATACTCGCAGTTTTCTGCCACATAATCACTGAAATCAAGGCAGGTGACTTTACTAATTAAATAAGCTTAAAATAACCTTCTATTTTAGCTACGCTAGCAGAGCGTTACACTTAAACCTCTGTGGTCTGCCTCATTACAAGTGACTTGAGACTCAAGACAGAAATTTGGTCTTACACTCCACATAAACATTTCTTAAAAACAATTAAATCTACATTTAGCAAAAGAATACACACAAACTGTTTGAGATTACATCCAAAATTAAGAGAGATTGAACAAATTATTATTTCCAGGCAGAAGTGCTAATATATATACATATACATATATATATTCAATAACTAGGTCTCCAGCCCTTGTTACAATCAAATCATCAAATACAATAAAGGTAAGTGTCAAACACTAGATGTAAACTGAGCTCTTCCTCGCTTGAATGCGAAATGGACATATTTACATGTTGACCATATAAGGTCTTTTTCCTCCATAGTCATGAGTCTGCCGAATTTTGTAGCATTGGGATTGTTGTAGCTCCATGCAAGCAAATATCGTTTCCTAAGGTCATCGTAGAATGGGCATTCGATAACAAAATGATATTCTGACTCTACATATGTCCTAACACAGAGAGGGCATAACCTTTCTGTTCTGCTAAGTTTCAAGTGTCTACCATTTTCAATCATTAGTGCAAGCACTGAACACCTTAATCTTACCATATCAGATCTAACATTTACATTGTCAATTACATCTAAATAATTTTCAAAACATATATTTAACTTAAAAGTTCTGTAAGTTTCCAGCTTAATCGAATTGTTCAAAATTTCTTGCCATTTTTGCTGATCAATATCTTTGCATCTCTGTTTAAAAGTGATATGAAGCTTGTTTCGGAACCTACATCCTGATTGTACCATGCTTCTCCAAAACCAAACTGAAATAGCAATTTCTTAACATCATTAACCCAGCATGGTTTATTAACATTTTCCATCACATTGTACTGCCATTCATAGCAATGATATGTAATTTTTGAGGCATCAGTTTTTAACAGTTTTAACCAATATTTCATAACTCTAGGAAGTTGGTAAGCAATCAAGGAGTATCGACCCATCCCACCTCTAACAGCCGATGAAATTGCCGTGCTAGGCAAATTCAAAATTTCTTTACAAAATTTTGTGTGGAGTATTTCAATACATTCGCAATCACTAAAACCCCACAATGAAGTATCGGCAATATTTTACAATCAAATAATTTCAAACTAACTTAATAGGGAGTGCATTAAAACCATTGACATTTTCCTTGTTAAATTCACTTCCTTAGCAGCCTGTAATGATAGAGTTTTCTGCGCGCAAGACCACGAACCTTTCGTAGTAAACATTAATCCTAGATATTTATATGCATTTACAATATTAACAGTATTCCCATGATACGTCCATTTTTCATACGATCGTAACATTCTACCCTTTCTGAAAACAATTATCTTAGTCTTCGACATGTTAACAATTACCATTTCTGACTATTCTCATATAAAATGTTCAATTTTTTCTGCAGTCCTTTCACACTATAAGAAAATAAAACCAAATCATCAGCAAACAGCAGATGCAATAATTCAGCTGATCCCATGGAAATCTTTTCACCGCCACCGGATTCTAATTCTTGCTTGAGATCGTTTATAAATAAAATACACAAAAACGGTGATATCTGAGAGCCTCGTTTTAGACCAATCTGACAACCAAAGACCTCCGTGTAGCTCCCGTTACTCAGTCTCACGCACGCTTTTACTTCAGCATACATTGCTTTGATTATCTTATACATCTTACCATCATGTGATTGTTCTTTAATTTAAAGTATATTGCGCTTCTATATATACTGTCATGAGCAGGTTTATAATCCACAAAAGCAGAATAGAATCTACCTTTCTCTCGTGACAAATATTTAATTAATAACGTATATAAAGCAAACGTGATCCACCGTACTGTGCCCTTTCCTAATAACAACTCGATTAAAACTTTATTTGGTAAATGTTAAGAGGGATCGTAAGACCAAATTTCCGTCTTAAGTCACTTTTCATGAAACAGACCCTAGACAATGCAAGTCTGACTCTGCACCGAGACGGATCTCACTTTCTTGCCAATAATATCACCTTAATAAAACCCAACCATAATGAAGACAAAATTCCACTTAAGTCACTCTTCCAAATATCAGGAGAGCACTGCAGGATGTTATCAAAACTTTCCATCACTAACTAGGCAGATAAAGAGACGAGAAGATAAAGATAATTTAACACAGAACTATGACCTCATCTCAACTTCTTCAAGGGTCAGCAGTTTACTGTTCTCAAAAATTTGTTATGCCAGGACTTCGCCCTTTTACACGAACACATTTACTCACCTTTTGTTCAGATATTCTATTTCTGAAACTGGAGTTACTTTCGAAAAAATTAGGGGACATTACAGTTTTGAAACAAATGTTTTTAAAGAAAAAGGTATCGAAGTACTTTCGCACTGAGAAATGCTCTAAAATCAAAAACTGTCAAATTTACTGTTTTCTGGACAGTTTCAGTGTTCTGAATAAGAGATGCCGAAATAAATACAATTTTATACTAACTGGATTTCTTTTGGGCTTAAGTTCAGGGGAAAATGAATTACGAATTAACTATGACAATTTAGCCTGGGAATTGAACCAATGGCATCCTGCATTCTATACCAGGTTTTGCAAATCATAAGACAGCATAATACAAACAAATTATACCAATGTTTACAGCATGAGGTAAAATTTCTTCAAATAAGAACACAATATGGTGAAAAAATAACGTTTTACTTCATCAAAATTTTCAACAAGAGTAAAATAAACAAAACTTTAATGGATTATTTGGAAACTTTATATAGTATGGCTGTCAACAACAAACACACGTCGATGAAATTTTGAACATATTTGACAATACAGAGAGCATTGGAAAAATGAAAAAATTTTGGCCATGATTTATTTTCGTTCAAATTTGAAGAAACTTTATCGTAACCTGGTCAGAGTTAAGTTCCGTAGATGCAAGAACCTTGGGAAGGAAGCTAACATGATCAAATGCTTCGTTTGTAGCACATGGCGAAATCTCATGAAATGTTGCGTGATTTTATATTTCCGTGATGGTCTTGCGTCCACAGCATGCACGCCAGGCCGTCTTACCTGTGCTGCATTGCCGCATCCTCAAAAGAATCGGGACTGATTTCAACGAAGTTGCGCATCTTTGCAAATACACACGGTTGCTCCGAATAACTGAATTTCCCCCTCAAACTAGGATGGACCTCAGGCTTTATGCTATGTAACCTACTCATTTCCTGAGCCACCAACCTGAAAATCAACACAATAAAAATCTTACCAATTTACCGAGGTAAAAATTCTTCAGTTTGGGAGACTGAGTATGGCGGACAGGTGAAACTTTATTTTGTAAAATTTCTCAACAAAAACAACTTTTCAGGAAAATTACCATTGCTTTTAGCGTGGTTTGTATGGTATACCAAACAACACTTGGTAAAGCTCTGAGTATTTTTCACAATGTTGTAAGCCTCAGAAGAATAGAAATACGGCAATTTTAGGAATTATTTTCTTCCCAAAATGAAGAATTTTTACTGTAAGACACAATATGGAAGACAAGTGAAATTTAAGTTAATGTTCTCAATCTGCCATCAAAGATAAATAGCATGAAGTTAATGATTTTGCATGTTCAAACTCTGCGCCATAGTTACCACCAGACAATATTTTGAAAAATCAGTGTATAATTGTAATCGATAAGTGCACTTTACTTTTTCATGATGTCAGTGGCCGGGCATGCCTTCCTATCACGTAACACGTTTTCTATATTTGACAAAATGTCTCTAATTCTTATAAAAATAACTGCTTAATCTTTCATTTCAAAAATATCTCTCCTTTGACGTTGTTAGTAACACTTGTATAAAATTGTTGATGAGCAAGAAATGGGTCAAATCACAATATACTGTGGGCGTCGCAGACGGAATTCTGATAACATAAAGTCTTGTTAAAAAAATTCTCAACAAAGTGCCAAATAAAGTGTAAGGTAAGTTACTCAGTGTAGAACAAAATATACAGCAGAACACCAGAGTGAAAGTTTTTCAACAAACGTAAACAAAAACTTGTCATTTGCACAGCTTCTATTGTATAGCTGTTGTCATGGTGACATTGCGGCCATCTTTAACAAATCGGTGAGCATTTGAGAAATGGAAAAAACAAAAATTTTGACAATCATTTTTGTTGGCATTTTAAGAAACTTTACCACATCTATCTAAAGTTGACCAAGGTGAGCCAAGCTTTTCAACAAGACCTCTTTTGATATGTCATGACAGGATTGATCCCAGCAGTGTTGAAGACCATTGCATAGGCTATGCTTGAAATTCAACCTTGAATTTATGTAACAGTCTTTCTGCCTGAATCACGATTACCAGCAACAGTTGATCAGGGTTGCTCCACTAAAATGATGCTTTGGTGTTACCTGCATACCTTATTGATGAGTGATTAAGGCAAGGTGAATATGGTGGTGCCCCTATATCTAGGCACTAGAAGTAATGATCACCATCACTTGGATGGCAATAACCTCATTCTGGTCTGGCCTCAAGAGCTCAGTTGGCTTTGTATAAGCCGAAAATACAGTCAAGTTCCTTATTACAAAAGCTACGTGACTTGACTAGTTTGACAAGTGTTACTTTGCATTTAAAAAGGTTGTTGAGATTACATAATTAAAAACACCGTTTGTCTGTTATCCGTTATCATTCTGTGAATAAAAAAATATTAATATGCATTCCATACGCAGTGTTATAATAAGAAGATAAGAATACAAACTGTAGAATAAGATTTGTACGAATAAGATTTGTACAAGTCCTGTGTATTTACTATGAGCTAACACCAGTAAATTAAGTATTCACAGAGAGTGAGCTTATACTTAGGTGTTGCGGTTAATAAGCAGATATCAACGTAAAAGATAATTGCTTTGTACACGGAACCAACCTGCTCTTTTTGGGATGGCCAACCTTTGTTACTATGTTACCCAATGTCATTTTTATAACCTATCACGAGCTAGAATAGACCAGGGGGGGCACTAATAATGACAAGGTGCACGCAGGTATGTACCTAAAATTGCTGGTATGCGATACTTTTTCAGCAAGTTTTGTGGGTCCTGCCAGAGTCCAATAGGCGTCTAAATTTCCATTTCATCTCCGCAAAAGACCCACTGCATTGGCCTCAGCTCTGCAAAAGGTGTACTGGCCATCTTCCTACAGTAAAATCTACCCCTTAAAAGAGGAGAAAATTAGCAGATCTGACACCAGCAATAGAGAGTCTCAGCAAATTCTGGTACACGCCTGCGGGCATCTTGTCAATATCAGTGACCCCCGGGTCTCAGAGACAGCACTGTGACTCTACCAACTAATGGTGTAACCCCATACAAAGTACTGCAATTACACTACAAACCATGTTCTAGTGTTTAAAACAAATTACAACTTTCTTTGCAGGTGTGTTTGCTAGACACAGTCCTGGACATGAAATGAAAAAGCTATTAGTTTACATACAGATGCAGATTTTAAGGTCAGGCCGTTTAGAAAGACTTACTTTGCATATTTTTTCTCTCTCACGGTGTTGACATCTAGAACCATTCCAGGTATAAATGCATAAGCTAATCCGTTTTGAAATTTACAGTATAATTTGGAAGCACAACCGTTAGAGGCTAGCAGTAACATGGTTGACAGTTCACCAAGGCGATCAATAAACAGTTCCGTACACAGGCCGTATATTCGCACCAGGACCATATCCTCCTTACTCCCATTATGACAGCCGTATAACAGATTGGTTATGCCGTCTGTAAATTTCTGAAGAAACAAAGATAAAGTTCATAAAAACATGATGGTGGTATCACTTGGTACACAAAAGTTTCTAACAATATTGAAATTTTGATACGCAAATCATGCATAGAAGGTTCCCACTGGCGGGGACTAAAAAGTATGTTCGTACCCTCAAGTGAAACATGGTGCCTAGCATCAGCAGAACAAAAAATGGAATCGAGCAGGAAAAACACTAGTATTTCAAGAAACATAAACAAGGCGGCATTAAGATGATGGCGTGGACTGTGACAATCACGATAAAATTGTGTAATTTTCACAAAAATGCATTGGAATTTGAACTCTGCTCTGGTATCCAGTTACGCATACTGATTTTAAAGTAATGAAATCGGCACCATCCTTAACTATTATTAGGAGACGACACTAACAAATTGCAATTTCTGGATTAAGTTTATGTGTGATCAGTTGCAGGATTGTATCACAGAAATTACTGAATGGACTCAAATGAAATTTGCAGACTGTATTTTTAAGAATTGTTTTCCAAAATACTCACAGGAATTATTTTCAATATGTTCCACTTTAGTGTGAAGTCATAAAAATAGGACTTTTAAGGGTTTCATGAAAGAGACTATAAACTAGCACATAGCAAAAATAAAATGGTAACTTCAAAAATTGCAAGAGTGTTTTTCCTACTTTATTTTTGAACATTCACCGGTATGTCAAAAATTTATGATCATGTTTTTGATATCATTGTTTGACAATACAAGTACCTTTCTTTTGCTTAATTATGAAAAGACACAGTCACGTGACTCAATTAATGGAAGGTTGGTATAAATTCAAAAATCAAATTTTTCTGATTATACCACCAATGACCGATCTCATTTGCTCCCAACTCAGATAAGCAGTGACTTCTGGGATTAGAAAAATTACAATTTGGTTGACGACATGTCGTTACAGAATGATGCACATGTCTCATAGGATGATACACCGATACAAGCCACCTAGTAGGGCTTTGTCACAAGCAAACTGTCAGATCTTTCCAAGCCCAGAAAAAATCCCAACTTCACAAAAAAAATTCAAATCAATCCTAGACCAATTTCATAACAGTATGTGATTCATGTCAAAAGAAAGTCTTCTTCTTGTTTTGATTAAAATCGTCAATTAGAAATAGTTCATACAAACAAAAACTATAAATGATCTACCCACATATTTAATATTCACAAAACATCAAGCCACTGATACCGACGACCATAACCAATGGATACAGACTTCGGGCAGCATACAATCAAGCAAACAATATTGGCAGACCCATAATCCAAAAGCTTGCATGATTATGTTAATTAGTGATGTCTTACAATAATTTTAATCCCCTTCTGGTCCCACTCAGGTTTGAGTTTGTAAATCAGTTCCAAGGTATCCTGTTCTGCATTTTCCATTCTGACCTTGAGATCAAAGGTCACCAAACTTGACGCCATAGCAGCAGGTTCACAAATGAAAAGTTATGTCTTTTCTGAAATCAAGAAAGAGTACTATATATATACACCATACTAATTTTATTAACCCTAGTTTGTCGTTTTATTCACCAGTTGACAGTGTTATCGTTTTCTCATTCACCCCACTTATAGTACCTCGGTGTATGCCACACCAATATTTCCGAGACTTGACAGCAGCGCTAGTACTGAGTTATAACTTTAATAACAAGCGCCTGTTAACTCCCACTTACAACTTTTCGCTAAACCACCCTCGCAAAATAACCACGCTTCAATTACAACTTTTAAAACTCGGCTTTAAAGTGTTCAGATCAAGTTATAACTTTTAAAGTGGTTTAAATACCACCGAATATCACCATCACAGTATACGTTTTAATGATTGATTTAGGAGGAACATCAACATCAATTAAGCCATTGCAAACAAGTGATACAGCTGTTCACAAACGACAAAAACTCTATAGTGTTTTCACTAACACTTTTGCTAAGAGAAAAAAAAGCCTGCAATGAGAACAAGGATCACTTTTACTGGTGCATTGGGCATGGTTGGAGCTGGCCTAACTCAGCTTATCTGGACAGAATAGTTGGTTTCTGTCTTATGTTATGAATGTTGGACTTTGTTTAATCATAGACTATACTAGTAGTTGTCTTTAATCTATTCCATAGACTATGGTTTTATGCTGGTACAGTCAAAAGCATAAAGAAAGCTCAATTACAGAGCTAGTTAAGTATGAGCATACTGTCTTTGCGCACATCTGCACCCAACTCTGTGTTAAATCCAGCGCTTTTGAGCTTTTCATCCACCAGGCATGAAAATGCTACAAAAGACTAATGAAAAGACTTGCATGTGGAATCAGTTTTATCACAACAAAAGCCTGTGTCAGTGTGTGCAACAGGTTTCAAGTTAGTCATTCCCTGTCGTACATTCATTTTGAAACTGCAAGTGCAGATTGAAGCATGAAGTTGGAGTACAGTTCTTTAAAACGTTTAAACATAATCACACAACATGGGCGGCGCAGCACTGAAAAAAGTGGGGGGGCTAAAGCTGCCTCAGCCCCCCCCATGGTGCAGACCATGTGCGGCCTAGCACTGAAAAAAGTGGGGGGCTACAGCCCCCAGCCCCCTATGGTGCGCTGCCCATGCACAAGTACTTTACATTGTTTGCCCGAAAGCACAGCTCACTTCCACAAAGGTGTAGGGCAATAAAAAATCCAAAACGTCCGTCTCTCACGTCTCACATTACAGTTTTCCCTTTCCTCCCAACTTGTTCGAATCTATAGCCCAACATTCAACAACAAGTTGGCAAGATGACCCCAATATCTTACACGACTGATTAACTTCATTCTGGCATGGTTGGAAGGCCAACTCTCTTTTGTTCGATAACTGCTCTAATCTCCAATAAGAACGTATCTAGCCTTACTGGGCTGTGCTATTAAAAATAACAGTTAAGTCATAACATATTTGAATACAAACCAATAGCATTTCTGAAATCCTCGTCAAATGGTAAGTAATCATGTTTAGTTTTTGAATCGCCAAAATCGTTCAACTACAACCCGTACAACCGAAGTTACAATCTATTCTTTCCGAACGTACCGATTCGCTCTGTTCACAAGTGGTCTGCAATAAGTCTGATAATTGGCCTGGCTGTTGTCATACCAGAAAAAAGATTGTGCTTGGAAGTTAACAAAAAAGCTAGCTATGATTATCACACCCTCACCAGCCTCTACGTCTCGTAAAGTCACTGAACGGGAAAACGCCGTCTTGGGCTCTCTGTTACAACGTACAACAGCGCCATCTCCCAACAATGGCCGAGTTAACAGCCTGACACCCCTTTCTTTCATTTATTTCTGTGACGTTAACCATAAAAATAGTTAAGTTTTTCATCCAGAAAACATTGATTAATTGTTTAGAACGCAAAAATTCACCAAAGCAATAATAAGATGTTCCTAACTTTGAAATCTGCATGAAAATCGTCCACTTTTTTGAGCAAAGGAAAAAATAGACTAACCCATTTGTAACCGGAACACCACAAGAAATGGCCTCCGCGGTAGCAAAACAATGTTCGAGGATTTTATCGCATCGGGTAGATATTGCATGTGCCTGTTAAGTATGGTTATAATTATAAGCGCTGTATTTAATACTCTGTCGTATTCCTTAAGATTTCAATTATGGTAAAACATTCTGATTGTTTGTCTTATGACTATTCTCCACTAACTGTAGCCATTACTCAGACAAGTACTAGCCTACTGAGTCTTGTCTGCTCTTGAGCAAGTTGAGAGTCAATGTCAACTCGCAATTTAAAAAACTAAAAAAGCACTGGTCGTGTGTGGTCCCTGATTTAGACACCAATTTCACCCTCTACATAACAACCCTTTATTCATTGATTGTATTCATTTTCACATTAGATGGTTACAATGTGGGTGATTAATGAACTCTGAAATCTGAGATATTTACTTACATAACTATCAACTGGAGCCTGGGAGGACTGCCATATAATAATTTAAATGTATACGGGCACAAAGTCAAAGGTCAGATGTGCCCCTCAGATGCATGACTTTCGCGACTTGGCGACAAGTGCCTTTTTCAGAATGAATTCCATACGACCCAGTGACAGTCTGTGGAAGCCAAGAGGTCTCAGTACAGTGTATGTTTTCGAGAAATTGAAAGATTTTCTGCAAATATGCTAAACCCTGAGTTAAACCATCAAAGTCACATTACTTTACATATCATATATCTTTCAAGTATAACTAAATACCTTTGGAATCAGTTGGAGTCCCATCATTTTAGAAAAATGTGAGAATGGGTGAATTGATCCACTTGGTCTCAAGTATATGGGTCAATTTGGAGGACCTACGGGCCAATTTGGAGGACCTACGGGCCAATTTGGAGGACCTATAGGCCAATTTGGAGGACCTGTAGGCCATGTTAGATTTTTGTTCTTTTTTGGCTTCCAATTTGATTGGCCCATTATTCTGAGTTGAGGAATCACAGTCCATCAATGAAGTTATTTTTGCAGCAATCACTCATGCAGGCCACGCTCCTGAAATTATCCCTGGTCGGGAGTACTTGAATCCATTGAGTGTTTTATATCCAAGCGATGCAATGTGCATTTAATAACCAATCATAGGCATTTGATTATTGTCTGTGATTCAATTTATTGGCAGGTCATTTGTTATTATTTTTTTTTAATTCCATTTATTTGCTTTCTTATTTATTTTTACATTTCAAACTGCATTTTGTCTGTATTCAGATGCCAAAATAGAATTAATCCATTTTAGCTTGTAAAATCGGTCTCGTAATATTTTTAACCGTGATAAAATTTGATATCCGTTAGCAACGGGAATATTAAAACACTTCCAAATATTTTAGTTTGACAATTTAATTTCAAATTCGAAAATGACTCATTGTGAGGGGAGAGACCAGCAATCAAAACTTTTGGCGCTCAAATGAATCAATGTTTCTATTCAGATAGCACTCAGCATTTTGGCATGTACCTGTACAGTCTGTTCTCCACCTGTGTCGCCTGTTTGGAATATTGTGAACTTTTGTCTTTTGTCTTCAGAATGGTTTAGAGACAATAAACCAAAACGTCGATCACTATGCCGTTATTTACATATGCGCTGATTTTAAAGTTGTTGATTTTATTCAGGAACAAAATGTATTGTTTTTGTGAAGGTAAGCAAATTCGTTGGATATTTGTTTTATTGTACTAGTCCTTTTTTCCTTGATGTATGTAGCAAATAGACATCAGTCATCTGTTTACAGTTCGTGAGTCAGAGAGTGGTGAAAGTGTACGCCACTGCCCAGTTCAGTTCTAACAGTTCCCAGCAGGAGACGCCACCCATCCCTGTGTACAAATGGACGCCCAATGAATCATTAGAAAGCAGGCGGGCGCGACTTTTATACCAAAGTCGGAAACGAGGAATGTTGGAAAACGGCCTTTTATTGAGGTGATTACTGACTTTGTTAAATCATGAAAGTTGTCTAATTTATTTGTTTATTACAGTTTTCATCAACTTCAATCTTCTACTCGACACTTGAGCCAAGTAAAATCTCTCATTGTTTCATTTAAAATGTGTATGTGAAGGATCTGTTGAAGCAAGAGATTTCTTGGTAACAAAGTGTTTGCAAATGATTCCATGGCCTCACATCTAACTTTAAAGTTATGCCTGCTTACGGTCACTTAATTTTTTGCTGTAGTTCTTGTTTGCTTGTTGTCAAACTAAAGTAGATTCTGGTCATCAGTTGATTACATGAACTTCGTGGGATGATTGCATTTTGTTATTTTCGTAATTTACTTTAAAAATTACTAATATAATAAAAGATTTTGAATGGGACAAGTACCACTTCTGGGGGCGCAAGAATGTTTGTACATACTGTGTGGTTGTAAAATGTGACCATCCCTTTACACAAAAGTGTTCGGTATCCTCGGAAAAAAATCTTGCTATAAAAATCTCAAAACTATGTGCATAAAAATATAAAAAAAATTAAAAATGTTGCCGCCTGCCCCGAGTGAGGATCGAACTCACGACCTTGAGATTATGAGACTCACGCGCTGCCGACTGCGCCATCGAGGCGGCCTTGTAAGAGGTAGACGAAAATGTTTTATTTAATAGAACCGTCTTCATTTTATGCATCCGGTAATTGGTTATGACCTTTATGAATTTTTATTAAGTTAGTTACTCCCAATTTCTTTCAGAATAATGGGTGGTAACGCTCATTTAGATTCAAACAGTTGCCTTTTGTTATAAAAAAAATCTGGAAGCGTGATTTATCAATCATGATCATGTTCAATTTTCAACGATCAAAACTATTGATACCTCAGACGAATTTTCTGGAGAAATGTGGCTGCAAATTGGTGACGTTAAACGTGTGCTATTGATGCAGGAACAAGTTGATGTGCGTCGTAAACAAGCAACAAACATTTTTTATCTTTGACAGCAGCGGCGTTGTATGGTCGCGCTACCTATTGTCCTAAAAATAGATTGGAAAGTGCTGCCATCTCTTAACTACAATTGGAAACATTTCTTTCAGCACTTTTGCTGCCAAGTACCTGGATTCCCTGAACGAACAACAGTTGAAGCTGTATGATGAATTAATAAACTTACCAAGTAACGATTGGGATATTTATTATTGGATGACAGGTGAATACTGCTCAGTTTTATTGATTTGTAGTTTTTAACTGTTGCTAGTAGATAATCAATTTTTGTGACAATGTTAACGAATCAGTGTGTACTGGGATTCAGTGCTTTTTCAGGTCACATTTCAAAAGTAGTGTGGACCAAATTGCATGCTTTTCACTGTAGTACAATTGCTGCTCGTAAACTACTGCACCATGAAAAGTGCGTACACAATTTTGGTCCGATGGAAGAATTTACATAGAAATCCATTTGAATATTTATTGTACAGTCCTTTTATTTCTGAGTGGTCCGTGCATGTAATATCTCAGCTATGGGTCCTATATTTTTTAAATTTCAGACCGGCAGTAGCTGAATTTATTGTCCAGTCAGAAATAATGGAATTAAGCTTAATAATTGAAAACATTCCTTGTCATAAGCATAAGTGAAATAGACTAATTACCTTCATCACCATAGCCTCGTAAAACATTTTTTGCCGAGCCTTCAAATTCATAGTTTGTACCTGTGGTAATTGCCAATTCCACAAGCACTTGGCTCACTTTCTAACTTTTTTCAGGAGCTCAACCGACACCCGTTGAATTTGACCATGAGGTGATGAATATGATGAAACGACATGCAAAGAACGAAGAGAGAGAAGAAAGACTACACCAGCCTGGTTTAAATCCACCCTCATAAGTTGATGACTTTCAACTCAAGTGTGTTGTCATGACAATAAGCCCAAGAAATCAACACTTGATGCAGAGCTGTGAAAAAACTTGGTTAACACTCGTTCAAAAGAGATATCAAGTTGGATCTCAATGGCTATGGATTGTACGTTTAAGTTCAGTTTTTGCCAACCATCCTTTCAGACATTATCTG
This sequence comes from Phoronis australis, assembly GCA_002633005.1. NCBI lineage: Eukaryota > Metazoa > Phoronida > Phoronidae > Phoronis > Phoronis australis. Next base: position 211,755 of record NMRA01000411.1, on the reverse strand, counting down.
CGTCTCTTCATCATTTAGTCATGTGCACTCTTGTTCTTTTTTAGCTTTCATTTGGGAATGAGATGTGAGAGTGGATGTGTATACCTGGTCCCTTGTAAATAAACACTTAACTTACATTTAAATCAGTAACTTTAAAAATAAAACAACGTGATACAACATCAAAACTTTAATATCAAATCGCATTAGGCATTTACAACAAAAACTTAAAAATTTCATCACACCATTACACAATTCGACGACTTAGTTTTTAGCTTGGGCAAAACCTACACGGTTGTTGCCCAGATCAAATTCTGTGTAATATCGCCCGATGAAGACGTCACCTAAGATCCACAGGGGACCAACTGGGACATCGATGCCAGCAAAACCGAGAAGGCAAATAGTTTGACCCATCTGACTCACCTGAAAAACAAGATGTGAAGTATTGGCCAATGTTTCATTTTATACGTAGTAATTCTGGTAAAAGAAAACGCTCTTAAACCAGGACACAATGCCAGTTCAAAAGGACAATAACTATGAAATCCGACTTCCCGTTAAGCAAAAACACTTAAATTTGAAAAGTTTGTAATGATAGCAATTTTTTATACTCTAAATTTCAAGAACTTTGCCTCATTTTTTAAGCAGAGCTCATACAGAAATATAGCACACAGGTGAGTTTTTACAGTCAATTTATCATTGCCAACAAATTTGACAAATGCTACATTTCACAGTTTAAGCAAATCCTGTAGCGACAGAAATGTAGGTTACTAGATTTCACGTGACTGTTCCTGAAGAGGAGGCTGAATACAGTGGCAATATTCTATATTAGCAAATAAGGACATATACAAAATGTTACAGGCTCAAATCTGAACAGAGATTTGACAAGAAACGAATCCATCTTGGGTTTTCATGCACATGCCCAAATGCGTAAACGCAAGCTCAAGAGAGATATACCACGATGTTCATACAAATGTTCCGCGAGGTTTTCAAACTTACTGTAAGAACATAATCCTTTCCAGATAAAGCGTACGCCTTTCCTCCAAGAACGAATGAAATGGTTGGCAGACTTGCAATCTTGGAGCAGTCGATCATGTACTGAAATAAGAACCAAACGAAAGCTGATTTTCATCATACACCACTTACCCTTAAAAATTGCCGATTCACAGAATTTCACCTTGAACTGAATATTTTGTCATAAAGACTGCCATCATGAACTTTTAGCGGGTGTAAACACATCAGGACCTCACCTCTCCCGCAGCCAGTGGAGTGCCCCCTAGGGCTTTGTTCAGTTTGGTGACTTCAGCAGAAGGCCCAGCGATCAGGCTGGTGCCAGTGTCAGCAATCGCCTGGCAACCGTTGGCGCAGTAGGTACCCGAGTCTCCATTCACCTGGATGCTGGAATGATGGCATTTTGCTACATTATGACTTATTCTATGTAAAGCTGGGCTTATAAACATAAATTACTGGTCACATTTGACAAATTTGAAAACCAACCCCACGAAAGTTTCTCTGAACTTAAACCAGTTTTCTGTGTGAGACAGAATCACACTGAACCTGGAATTCCACCCTGGGTTTGGTTGACTTACCAGCAATAGTGCCCGCATTTTAAGAACCAGCTGATGCATGTTATTTTGTAAAGAAAACTGGTTCTCAAAATGTAGGCACATTATCTCAGACTATTGCCAACCTTGCCTTGTTGAAGTTTTACTGTTGGCTGTATCCATTTTTGTAGTAAACACATCCATAATTCATTTTTTAAGCATAAAAATGACCCAGAAATAATAAAATTACAACTCGTGATATTTTTAAACTTTCAACCTCCAGCACACTATCCAAGTACACAACTCTCATAAACAATACCATGAATCTACCATCTTAATAGATGGAGCTCGACTGAAATCACGTGATAACCTGGTGTAACCTGCCTCGTGACGACTCGTGTTTCATGCACACTTAAAGTTTCAATAGTTCACCTAATGAGGATCAGAGACCACCACGTGTTATTGGGAAGTCTACTCAACAATGGTGTGATCACACACCATGTTTCAGTATAGTTCATACGATGTCCCAAGAACAGTTGGCTGATCTTGGGCAAGAATTATATTCATACCCACCTTTCGCAAAGACTTTTGAACCAGACCACCAATTATCATTTAAAGGTTATGTAGGACCGCAGAAAATGGCCAAATTTGGTAGACGTCAGAGCATGATATCTCAAAAACGGCCAATCGGATTCGTATGAAACTTTCAGATACAAACCTTTAGGTACTGTTCTCAAAAATGCTGATAAGAATTGCTTTTAAAACGTTCCACTTTGGCGTAAGGGGCTATAAAAAGTACTAACTTTAATGTATAGTTTTCATAAAAATTCTTTTAAGTTACACAAAACGAAATGATATTTTAGAAAACTGTAACAGCGTTTCTGATATCTCACCATGATCATTTACATCAATATAAAATCCGATGGTGTGATTGATACCATCATTTTGCTATCAATGTACCTTTCTTTTTTGTTAAAGTTACTAAAAAACATGGTCACTTGACCCAATTAATAACAGATTGGTAAATAAAAAGTAAAAAATCAAAATCTTAAGCCTTTTTACTTTCAGAAAGTATGTACTTTTACTGAATTAAAATCTATATTATCTAGATGTTTTGCTCACTGTATAGACTTATCAATAAGGTCTTACACAACCTTAAAAAATCCTTAACATGGTCCACACTGTGCAATTTATTATTGGAGAAACAATAAAATGCACACATGTATACAGCGTAAGTGGGTATAAAACCAGCCATGATTGGCAGCTGTAACTCCACCCACTATCATCCATGTAGACTAATGCATCTCTGACACGTACCCATCCATCTTGAACTGCCAGTAGCCCTTCCTGGTCACTGGTACATATGTGAAGTTGCCTGTGTAGTACTTAGGGTCACTACCACCAAGGATGAGTTCACCACCAGGGGTTCCTGTTGGGTTCCTACAGCAAAAGCAAAATACGTGTAACAACACAGGCTTCTGAGCAGCAACACACAGGGGAGGATCCAGGATTCTGAGTTGGGGGGGGCAGGGCAGAGTATTAGCCAGGATGTGGCGCGTCAGAAATTCGCACTTCCGAACTCCCAAATGGAATCTGGGAGAATTTTAGGGGGGCCATGGCCCTCTTGGCCCCCCTCTAAATCTGCCACTCACACCTGTGTAAGTACGCCGAGAGGAACTGGGATTCTGAGGTTGAATATACCACATTCTGCTAGATCAATGCCTTGGACATTAAAATTGAGAAACAGAAAAAAGACGTTACGCCGAGCACATATTTATTTAAAGTAGGAGTGGGTGTTTACCCGAACGACTCATTCAAGTCCAGCACCCATACAATGCATTGCTCACTAGTCACAAACCTGTGAGAGAATGAAGTGCATTTGGGGACACTAAAATTCTCCACAAGTAGTCCATGACAAGAACACAGAAATACTTATGGAACTGTAAATCCAAAAAGTAAGTACCTTACCGCAAAGTCAGAAATAAACAATGAGTAATTTTGTCCCAGCGGGAAAAAGGAAGTTGTGACTTTCAGATAGACGAGGAACAAGAAAAAGATTATTTAGTGATTCAAAAGATACAACTAATCTATATTTACATAAAAGCAATCAAAACCCAAAGATTAATTTTAGGTGATGACTTGGTAACAAACAGAAACATCTGCTTGTTTACTCAGGTCAAAAAAAAACAGTGATTTAGTTTATTCCTCAAAATTTAACAATACTATGAGCAACAAATATTCTAGCATGAATACAACAACAATGCCCCCAAGAGTACACTGCAAGGAGCTAACGATCACCTCTGTTTGGACATGATAACATGACAGAACAACACATTTATCAAGTAAAAAATAAACTAAATAGAGCAGTAATGCATCCCTCCTGAAAAATCAAGTTTAGAAAGCTCTAGAAATTTTTGGAATGTTGGAGACAAGGAAAATGCTCTTAACAGTAAAATGCAAATTACAAAACATCAATCCGATCAAAAAGGGTAAAGTCATATGTGAGAACTGTGTCCCCACAGATAAGACATAATAAAAGTGTAGTTATTCTACAAATTTGTGAATCAGCCAAGCATGAGTGAAAGCTGTTGTCAATATAGTGCACACTAATAAGCCCCTTTCACACCAATCTATGCGTTGGAATTTTACAGGGGCGTGAAACACGCTTTTGTTATTAAAAACCAAGATTTAATTTTGGCCACTTAGTGATATAAAGGTGGTCACAAATTGTTCCTTACTCAGATGAGGAATGATTTCCAGTCTTTGAACGAACTGACATGTTTCTACAGACAAAGCTCATACAATTTTAGGTCATGGCCTGATCTGAAATTTTATGACCTTCGTCTGAAAAAATAATGGACTGTCAGTTGTTTCCGAGCCCAGAGACCACTTCCAAACAAAATAGGACGAATTTTCTATTGATAAGTGGTCCAAACATAGCAATTTGTCATGACCGAAAATACGACTTTAATGCCGTTGTATACAACTTCCTTAACATTCTTTACAAACTTTTAACTTTAATAGGGTCACTGCCAACAATGCTCATTTCAGAGGTTCACTTATGCCCCAAAAGTCTTCATAAAAAATTTGGTGTATTTCCATGGGGTCAAAAAGAGACCCATTTCAATACCTATGAACAGTGAAAAAATACAAAAACTTCTGAAATATACACCCATTTCAACACGACTAAAAAGGGACCCTTTTAGATGCTAAAATCAACGAAAACCATTAATCAATTCGATATCAAACTCGGTGAAAACACCCTCGACATGTAAGCAGTACATGCGCTCACCAGTTGTCAGGGAGAGCCCCCTTAACACTTATTAAAAAACTCTGCGTTCATGTTGAAATGACACGTTATTTAGTGACAACCGTCGAAAAGAAAACCATTTTTTGCATACACAAAATTATCAAAATAGTTCAATGATTCTCACCTTTCTAGGTAGACAAAATAGTACTCACCTAACAAGTTAGACAAAATAGTACTCACCTATCGAGGTAGAAGGAGAAGACAGGTGCGTCAACAGCCTTTTGCCTAATGGCATTGTAGAACGGTGGCACCACGCGGTCAACAGAGATAGTGTCATACGCCATGCCAAGAATGCCATCGAAGCGAGCGGCCACAAACGTGATGCCAGGCTGTTGAGTGGCCTCAGCAAATGTCTGGTCGGTAATGGAAACACTACCTATCTGGGAAAAAGGGAAGAACATTCACAACTTTATTCCAGTGTCTTTACAGGGGGATTACCTCATCCTCCAAATATTATTGATTTTGATTTCTATCACACTACCCTTGCTGCTCAGAGATGGGTAATAGTGACTTACACGGGTCTCGCATCTTGAGAACCAGCTTTTTTACTTACCATGGTAGAACGAACGACCTTGTTCTGGTGCTAAAAATTTTTGTATTCAAAATTAAAAAACCTTCCTTTCTCAGGTATGTTTTTCAGGGTCCATAATCTACCATCCAAACGCGGGAGAAAGAAGATTAGAAAATAGCTTTAATTTAGACTAAAAGAATACAACCTAGGACATGAAATTAGTAAAAAATCAGAGAGAATTACATTACTGGCCGGGTAACATTCAAAGATGCAATAAAAAATGTCTTCAACCAATCTCTAGGGAACTTTAATGTTCTTAATGTTCAAGTGATCTCATAAACAAGTCAGATAAAGGTGAAAATTTCAGTAGTCTTGCACAAGACTAAAGAAGGGGATACATTAATTTTGTTCTCTATCATGTCTTATTTCTAGATATCGTTAGTTTACATTTTTACCTTGCCAAGTTTCTTCTCAAAACTATAGACACGACCCAAAAACTTCAGGAAAACAATTCTCTTTTCCAGCTTCCCAAATTAAAGCACTGTCATAGTCATTCAAACTACCGTGACTATTCAATGGCGGGTATTTAAGTTGCAACTACAGTCACAGTGGTCAACAACATTACTTTGCTACATATTTTCAAATGTACAGCCTCGCGTCATATAGCACTTTTACTAACTAGCTACCTTCAGTGTGTCTGTGCTAAGGAAGCCTGTCAGACTTCCTGTGCCATACTTGATTTCAAAAGAAGTTCCGTTGGCTTTGTAGGTGCTTGATGTAGTCGAGTCGTACTTGTTATGAAGGACTGGAAATGAACATAGACAAGTACGAGTCTTTACATCACAGGGTTGCCGTCACATATTGGTTCAGCAAAATGTGCTTAAATGTTCTCAGCTCTGAGGGAATTTGAATAAATCAGTAAAAAATTAAAGAACCACGTAACTATAATCAGATCAAGCCGAAATCGCAAACCTCAAAATGAAAAAGTACAAGTGAGGGTGGCAAGCAGCCAATGAACTATATTTCTTTAATGTTTTTTTTCAAATATAGTATGGATTGCTAACTAAGAGTATTAAAAAACCAAAACTAAAACATGAATGAAAACTATAGTGTCCAAAGGCAACACTGTGTGGGTCATTAACTTAACAATACCATGTACATGTAAATGATGACAGACTAAGAGTGTGCACCAAATTCCACCTAAAGTCATGAAAACTATTCACTGGTGAATCAATTAAATGTTTGTGACAGCCAACAAACATAAAATTACGGTGGCTCCTAAAGGTCACATATTGTAGCGTTATTGTCATACTTACGGCAAGCAATGTCGGTGATTTTGCACTTCTTAGAAGGAACCCACAAATTGGAGGATCCCGTGTCGAAGACAACACGGAAGTCCTGTGGTGGAGTACCAAGACTAACAACACCGTAGTACTGGGCCTGAAAAATATATAATCGAGTGAGAAAAAGAAAGGTTAGAAGGTAAGTGATAGCACCCTAAAATGCTACAATGGTAAAACTCTTAATTTTAGATGGCTACATCAAATTTGAACACTAAACCTCATCATTTTTTATTTGAGGGAAATTACCTTTCCGTGTGTAAGCACTTTCCATAATTTCAGACAACTAAATGTCTTAAGGATATCTTAAACCTTATTCACAAAAATTGGTCATTTTTATATTTCACTTGTCTATCTTCATTCTCCAGAACTTCATATATGAAATACATACCTGTAGCGAGAAAAAAGATTTTGCAGAACCACCTTCAACCATGTGGAAAATTGTTAACTACTTATCAGAGGTCAAAGGTTACAGGGCTGTCACTCAAATCGAATCGCCCACCAGGCATGGAACAGTTCCGAATGAACCCTCAGTCTTTTCATTCAACAAGTCGCAGAATACTCTTACTGAGTCAGCGAGGTGTACGCAGCATAGAAAGATGACGCAAAAAACGAAAATAATACATAGTTTTGACACTGAGGGAGTTGTGTGTCTACATGCATATGACTGTTGGCAACAAGTGCACAAGTCCAGGTCGCCGCAGGGGTGGTGCGAACACATAAGTTGTGAAAAAAGATAAGTCCTCGCCCAAATTCATTAATTTGATTGGAAATTTGACGTTATGGGACATAAATATCAAACTTGTTTTTATAATCTTGGATCTTATTTTATTTCAGAACATATAGACTATTACTAGTTGAAATAGGCCGTTTTTTATATGAGTTAGAATGAAGGTCACTAAATAAGCTTTGAGATAACCTAAAATATTCTCATTAGTCTTGACATTGCTCACACGACCCTTAATTTTGAGGGAAAACTTTTTAATTGTCTGAAATCTGAGGCATTTCTACCATCGTCACTTTTTCAAACACAAATCTAGCTAGCAGTAATCATTGCCCTTCACACCTCGCCGAACTAAAAATAACAGCAGAAAGAAATTACAATTGTAAACGGTAATAGTCACTTACAGGGGTACCACATTTTGAGAACCAGTTTTTGCCACTGAATAATGGACATCAAACTGGTTCTCAAAACACGGAATCCCTGTAAGTGAACTTTGCCTGTCAATAAACTGATGGGCTGAAAGTCCGCCAGTATTAATCTCAGAATTAACCAAACAGAAATATCTGCAGTGCATGAATATTATAGACTGGATGAAAAGCAGCAAAGATTATATGTTCATAATCATGCACTTACATCCAGGTAGTTGGTCAGAGGTTCTGGAAAAGGTCCACCCAGTTTGACCGCATGAAGATAGGCATACTTAAGCTGAAGGTCATCTATACCACTCTTCAGCCCCCCCTGGTGGTAGTACTGTCGCTCAGTCTCCATCTTATGTAGCTTGATTCTACAGGAAAAATTACCTTTTTATTGTAGATTAAAGTTGTAATCCCATGGGTTACTTACAAGATGCAATATAACTATACCTTACAATCAAAGAAGCTATGGTAATTCTTTCTTAATTTAGCACACATTATGACCGACAACCAAAATTCTGTTTTGTTACATTACTTCACAAAAGGAAAGATTAAGAACATTTCAGTCTACTACAAACATGGTTTGCAGAGTTGTAAGTGTCATAAAACAACATGTGCTAAATCCCTGTACTAAGTAAAAAGATTATCAGCCATCAAGAAGTGGAAAAAAATAACATTTCCACAATTACGTTTGTGTGAAATAAAAGGAGAACGATTGAAACTTTTGATTTAGACCACTTGCAATATAAAACTGGGGAGCATTTGGTAGACACGAGAAAATCGTGAATACAGCTAGCATGATGTGTACACAGAGCAATACCAGTGCATACGTACTTTTATTTAAGTCCTTGCCAGTCCAAAAATCATCATTGAAAAAATGTCATAGTGGGTGATGGTTTTACTTTCACAAGGCTATGACCAATTCAAAAGAAAACACACCTCGCTTCCTGTTGTGATACTTATAGAAACACGAGACACATGACATGTTCATGGTAGACAAGATGAATTAAATGAAGACTTGACCAGGAGATAAAATAGTGTAAATGACATGACCTACACTGGTACATCTAGAACGGATCATACCGCTACAATGGCTGGTGAAATGACTTTCAGCACAGGGAACTTGTTAAAAAAAAATACAATTAAGCCATTAACTCTCATAAAATTGATCTCATATGTTCTTTTACTGTGATAGATTTATCTCAAGTTACAGACAATGCATACATGCGGCATTTTCGGATTCGCAAATTTAGCGTTGGCCAACCCAAATAAAGTCTCAATGGTTTTCCACGAGTCGCTGATGACTTCGATGTCCTTGTTCGTAACAGACATGGAATTACAGTAAGAAATATTATTTGACTGATTTTATGAAAGTAATAGTCCCAATTCAATTTTGGCTCATTGCAAGCTAAACTGGGCAATATACAGCTTTAGAGCAAGCAATGCTTTTGATCAAGAAGAGACATTTTTTCATTATTTATAGAAGCTGAAGTTTGTAACACAGTGAAAAGGGAGGGAGCACAAAATTTTGTGATTAATGAACCATTCCTTGATGAGCACTCCCCCTGTTGCCACATTATTCCACCGAAGTCTGTCACACCAATTCTCCTCAAGTCACCAGTGACTAATTGAAACTGTAAAATTTGTCCTCACTAAAGGAGACGATGACCTGCACCCACGATGCCCTCTGCCTATTAAACTGGAACTAAATTTCATGATTCGTAGATTATGTTATAATTTAAGTCATTTTTTGTCCAAAATTGGTGAGGTTTTATCACTGAAGCCTTTAAAAAATGAAAAAGGTGAGTTATTTTGTCCGAAACTTGAAAGATTTTACCATAGCCAGGATACTAAATGTACCTACATTTCTAGTCAGATTTAATGAACTCTTATTTTCTTCACCCATGTGATATAATATAACATTTGTAGTTTTATGCAGGTAAAACTGGTTAAAATAATGCTTTTTCAATATAAGGTCCTAGAAAATAGGAGTGGCCTTATCTGGCACCACAGAACTTGTACAAGATTTGGTCATCAAATCAAAGGTCATTAGTCTGAACTTGGGGTCATAGAACACTGCTTCTAGACTAACTCCTCTTAAACTATGGGAGACAAATTTGATAAATCAAGATACCAGGGAGCTTCATCACACCTATCTTATCTAAAGAATTAGAATGAAATGCATCAGCTGCATTCCCTATCATTCGTTATCAGTTTAATTATTTGGACTTAAGTGTCCCAAGACGAAAATGGACCATACCCTGCTGGCATGTGACAAGCTCAAAATTAGGACAACACCAAATTTTGCAGGACATGATACATATCATGTGACTACCAAAGTCCTTGGAAACCCATTTCATAAAATTCGTGAACTTCAAACAAAATAACGAGTACTGAGCTCAATTAGTAACACTACACCGGAACATTACTTCAACCAATGATGACCTCTTTGGCAAAATCTTATTAAATTTCTTTCAAATTTAACCAGGTTTATCACTAGAATTATTTTGGATTCTTGTTTTAAAAATCTAGCAAAAGACCGTGCCGAGTTGTCAGCTCAAATATAGATCTGGATGGTGGAAATTTCTGAGCAAACCAAAAGTCTTTGTTCCGCAGACAACATGTGATTTCACACTTGCACACATTAACCTGCACACATTAACCTGACGGCATTTAGATAAGCATTGCCAATTGAATCAAGACATTTGTTTTCCCTTTGTCTCTCTTTTTATGGAGTGACCTATAGATTTCAATTGGTCATGATGAACTGATCAGTTTATAGACCTTGATTTCGCAGAGACAGCATCACATGCACTTTGCGTTACGAAAAGCAAATTAAGTTAATATTGTCATTGACAGTCATCATGGCCATTCGTTAATAATGGTGGTCAATGATGGTTTGGTCGCTTTTACGTAACTTTCAATTTTAATAATTTGGATCCTGGACTGTTCAGTTTATCATCCTTAATGTCGTGGAGATTGCATAACACCCACTTTGCATTAAGAAAAGCTAACAAATTTCAAATGTCACCAACAGCCATCATGGCTATTTGTTAATAATGGTGGTCAATGGTGGCTTGGTCTCTTTTAACTTACAATTTTATGAATTTGAATCCTAATTCCAGACAGGATTTGATCAGCCAAAGCAGTACATATCCAACTGATTTTAAAGATCAAAACTTACTGGGGCGGGTCATGGTTAATAAGTTTTTCCTGGTAAATAGGTTTCCTAGTAGAAGTTCGTTGAAGTACCCATTTATGGCAAGCATAACTGTTGACCAAATGAGTCTTGATCATGAAAAGTTAACGTAGAAGTACAACCTCAGACCTCACCATTAATTTTGTATATTTTTATGCATTTCGAAGTTTCTTGAGCGACCAATAATTATCAGGTTAATGGGGTGAGAACCAGGTCAGATATCGGTGATCATTAGCCTTGATGGAAAACGGTATACAAAGCTTTGGAAAGATCAGGGAAAAAAGTGAGCCAAGCAAAATCTTGCATCTAATTAATAATATTAAAAATCAACTACACTATTCCTAGGAATAACCTAATTTGGTTGCCAGGGTGAAAAGAATGCAGTGAGTATGTCATTTTGCAGTTAAATTTGTGGAGCAATCGCAAATCTCAACTCATAAAATTGAGTGAGCTATATGTTGGGCAGTTTCTGTTTTTTCGATTCTTCAATCCATTGTTCATTTTTACACAAGATTGTGAATGTTCACAACAAATGACCAAAAGTGGTTGCACATTAGATTTTATATTTTTTAATTCACCGGGTTAACTTTAGTCCCATTTAAATATTTAAATCAGTGTATTGTGTGCTGACCTTACCACTACAACTGTAATGGAAGACAGGTAAGTGTCGTTTCAATGCCAGAGTTCTAAAAATATATGCTCAGACTTGGACGTCCTAGATTTTCATGAAAGCTTCGTTGCGAGAAGATCACAAAGACGGTTGCCAAGAACTCAAAAGTGAGTTTCATTTAAACTGCCAAACTTTTACCATTAACTGCTTTGAACTAATGGCTTGAGTCATACACAGCTAGCTAGCTGACATTCATAGGACCCAGTAGGCTCCTATAGTATACACTACTCGGTTAGGTCGCTTAGAACTTCACTCAGTTCTTTGGTAATCGTTAACAAGAATAGGAATTTAACTTATATTTTAACTTATTGCTAATCTGATGCGAAACAATCACTGGAATAATACTGACAAAAACTGACTTGATCAAACGATTTTGGGCATTGAGTAAGTGTTCAGGAAACATTTACCAGGGAAACTTTTACCGAAACACCAGCCACAGTCGGTAAACAAAAAGTCATGCAATAATTTTAACCAGTCTCAAGTACTGAAGTTCGCGATAAGCATCCAATTTAACAGTGAAATTATTCTTTTTACCTGTGAAGACCATTGCAAAAAGCCACAAAGGCCAGGACAAGGAGAACAGACTTCATGCTGGCGTCGAGGTCGGCGTACTCAAGTGAGTAGGGTCAGTCACGGGACTGTTTTCTTTTGTAAACACAGCCGCTAAGGAGAATAAAAATATCGATTCTGCTACCGTAAAACTCTTATTCGCAACAACCTGTAAAACTTCCATCCCAGACTTACAAAATTCAGTGTCTTATATGATTAGCATTGCACCCATATTCTGACACAACGATATTTCAGAGAATTCGATAAAAATTAATGCAATTTTCCAAAAAACAATGTTGAAGATCGAAATAGGAATATGGCGTCCAGCTGCTTTGATGCTCAGATTACCACGTCGCATAACGTATTAAGTAAATTACACATCAAAATGCCCATAAAAAACGAATCCAGCCACGAAGCCACGAAGTACAGAAAATATTGACGTGTTCCATCTGCCTTAAAAAAATACTGAAATTATTTCAAGNATTTTAATGATATTTATATCAAACTGTTTGCTACAAAATTCTGCTTTCAACCCTGAGTGTACACTTTTTATTTTTTTGACAAAAATATGAGAAAATGTACTTTTTTTAATTTACTGCCTCGCCACTCTCTCACCTGGAAAAATCCTGAAAGTGTACACTCAATGTCATAATCACTTATCATGTCCTAATCCATTCCTGATCAAATTTTTTCACTTCATCTCACCATTTCCATTTAGGAACACTTCTAAAAAGGTAACTTCAGTCATTTTTCAAGAACCATGTTGACCTTTCCAGGGTTCAACCTAAACTCGAACCTGATTGGTCAAATGTATTCAACAGAACCAGTCAAAACTTCTCTAAATTACAAAAAGTGGCCCAAACCTGGTAAAATATTTTCATTAAAATAATATAGAATAGTTTTAAAATTTAATTTACTTCAATTTTGGGGATAGAGTCATTTTTTCCTATTTTCTTCAAAAATATTTTTTGTTACACTTTTACTACCTCGTGGGGGCGCTGTGATCAGTTTCATTTTTAGAAAATTACATATTTCACCAAAATAAATGTTCAGTCAACGCTGCAGTGCATCAAAACATTTTAGAATACAAATATGCTCTTTTTGGATAGTCACCAACACAACACCTCTCAGTTTCTATATTATTTGATAGGAATGAAATGGATTTAAAATTTGTTGAAATTTTAGGGTCCAATTTAATTTTGTTTAATTAAAAATGCATATTATCATTTTTTGTCATTTTGTGTGCAATTTAAGATTGTGAAAACATTGATCTTACTTGGGAAAAAAGATTAATTTACATAACCTCACAGGTTTTTAAATAAATAACGAAATACTCTGAAAAAGACTAGTTTTCTGGTTTTTGTTCATTTTGAATTCATTTGTTATGCAAATTTCATTTTTTAGAATTATTTCAAAATCTTTTGGAGCAAAAGAAACATGTTCACTAAACCATAGTAATTCTTGAAGGGTTTTGTCATTTTCAAGGTAATAAGTTGCTGTCTTTTTAAAACATCACTTGTTCAACTTGGCTTCAGGGGCAAAAATGTCCGGTCACAAGCCGAAAAAAAACCAAGTCGATGGTGAATTTTTCAATTTTTGTTGTTCTTGTTCGTGCAAAATATAATAATTTGTGGTTTGGTGTCTATGCCATGTTGTTAACCTACTTGCAAAGGACTCTCCATCTTGTTTTAAGAGCACTGTGAGCTATGGATTCCCAAATATAGTTGTCTAAACTTGCCATTTTCTGTGGCCTGAAATTTCTGGGTGCCGTTTGCTGAAAAAAAGGCCATTTTTGAGGCTCTAAAATTCAAATAACTCGAGAACCACCGAACCGATTTGAAAAATTCAAAAAGTTTTATAAACGGCATGTGTAAAGCTATCATTTAACACTCTTTTCAAGTGTTTCTGATGAAATTTGTATTTGGGTTTGCTCACCCTAACAATGGCCATCGCCTCGGCTCTGCTGGCGTAGGCAATTATACATCGTCCTGGATGCCGCAGGCATACAGGGGCGATAGTACATCCCCATAAAAAGTTACGCATTTAAAAATACAGCAAATAAAATCGAATGAAACATGCATAAATGCACATGGAGTTATAATAAACACATACCATGACTCTGAATAAAATTTAGTCAACGTAACTTGAACATATCCATGAAAATCTGTCGCGGTTCGCTTGAGTTTCTCTCACCGGGTGCCATTTTGAGGAAGTTGCGAGAAATCATGTGTTAATGAACAAAAAGTCCAAGAGACACAAAACTCACAAATTCCACCTGATATCTTCCCATGCTACTTTGCAAGTGTCGTGTGCCAGGTCACGCGCTTTGATCAGTCTCGCGCTAGCCTAACTCACATGACTCAGTTGAGATATTTTGTGGTTATTGTGTGCGCGTTGAAAAAGTTAACGGTGACCAAATAGTGGAGTTGGAATTCTTCTCCAAAGTTACCTTAATTCTAGTAGATATGCTTCATCGAAGATATGTGTAGAATTAGATTTTTAAGTGATAATTTTGAGTGTAGAATGTATTTTCGACGAGGTGAAAACTCAAAATCAGTGGCCGGATTTGGCCTACCGCCTGTTTAAAATACATGGAACGAAATGCGTATAGAAAGCGATGGGAAGTATTGTAGCCCCTAACAGGCCAACCGAGGGGCTACGTGTTGCCTACTGCTGGTGCAGCCAGACGATGGAGCTGCTATAGGACCTTCATACGCCGGAAGCTTTTCGGCGAATTATGCCACACACTGACTAAAACATCAAAGTCACGTTGTTCTAAATACCTTTTGTGCATAGAAGGACACCTTAGGAGGTCGTCGATGTATTTAATTCCTTCCAACTCGAACAAATACTCCCGTTATCAAACTTTTTCTTTGAGCAGTCCCTCGTTCAGTACCCAAAATGGGTAAATCGCCATTTTTAACACTGCGCCCGGCGGATGGCATGGCATATGTATCGGTAGCGTGCGCACTAGTTACATTTGTTGACAGTGACACCATGACACCAATGAATATCATTGGTACCTCCAGATATTCCTAATTCAATCGGCAACAATCATCACAAAGCTCCGCGTCCGACTTTCTTCGTTCATGCTTAAGCAATACGCATACTCGTCAAGCCTCTCACAACATCAACAGAATACTTACATCAACTAAAAACAGCATAATAAAGACAGAGTACTCCTGTAGCACTCTCATTGGGTACAAGCAAAACAGGTCAAATTTTTCAGGGCCGTTCAAATTTCCTTCTGTTCCTTCTAAATCATCAAGTACAACCACAGTGGTGCATGTATGTGGTTTAGTTAAATAAATGATGGACACAAAATCAAATCAGCGGCAACTATGTGTTTTTGATCTCATCACACCTGGTCGAACTCGTTATGATCACGAATCACCGTCAGGAGCCTCTCCGTGTCGGTGTGTTCCCTGCATCTTTTAGTTGATGTTAGTGACCTAATAAGCATGTGCATTGGTTGCCATGAATGGAAAAAGTCAGCTGAGACGCTTTGCTGTGAATGTTGCCGATTGAATTTGGCAACTTGCCAGTTTCACACTGCTCATGCGGGGGATAATGCCACGAGCAGGTGAGTGTAAAAATGGCCAGTTGCCAATTTGGGCAACTGAACAAAGGATTGCTCGACGGTAGTATCTGTTCGAGCTGGGAAGAGTTAAAGACATTAATGGCTTTCTAATGTGTCCCTCTATGTGTAAGGGCTACTTATAGTAACATGACTGATGGTTTAATTGGTGTGAGGCATGATTCACCGAAAAGCTTCCGGTGTATGGAAAGCCTATAGGATGGTCATTGTCTCTACTGTAGCCAGTTGAGACGATGGTAGTGTGTACCAGCCCACTAGCTGTTTAATGTTTTTGACTAAAAGTCGAAATACAACAATGGATGGCTCTGAAATTTGTTGGTGAATAAATAATCTTTGTCCTGTTTGTTACTGCTTAGATGACGCCTGTACCCTGGAAGATTTTCTGCAAAGTTATGCTTAACCCTAGTGGCTAATCTGTGCCATGATTGCCTTCCTTTGTACACACTGACAAGTTCTGGTCCGATAAAATCTCACCAATATCAGATAAAAATAATTACCGTAATAACCATATTTTGTTTTTGCAAAGTCTTCTAACATTGTAACAGTTGTGAATGTCCTCAGTTTTGCAAAATATTGTCTGGTGCTGACTGTACAGTCCTTGGACACGTAAAAGTATTACTTTATTGCTACACATCTTTCAAGTGAAAAGTAAAAAAAGAAAATTTCACTTGTCTGCCATATTATTTTCTGAAATTAATGAGATTTTACTGTAGCGTACATGTACTGTGGCTGTCTGAGCTTTCTCCATTCCAACTCTCAGCAGTTCAATTTTTGGATGGGATGTGTCTTCCACACTTGTTTTCTGCAGCAGCACCCCCTGTTGGCCATTTTAATTTGTGGCAAGTTAGTCGAAGTTCTTCTTCATGAATTATTGTCAGAGTAGGTGGTTAGATTTTAATGAAACATGACACAGGGCTATACAGAGAGAGAGAGAGTATGTGTGCCAATGGATTTTTGGACAGGTATTTGTCGCTGTCGCTTCTAGATGGCCAGTATGATTTCAACATGATGGTTCTTGAACATTGATTATTATCAACGGAATTCTCACCAAACGTTAATGATTTATGGAACTTGACACGCAAGTGTGTGGGATGGAGGGAGTAGCAGCAGTCAACTTCCAAACAAATAGGGAAATAAGCCTCTGGGGGCACTGCAGTCCTCGGGACATAATGATAAATAAGACGTCTTGAAACTGTATCAGTTTCAGAAAAACTGATCAACTTACGTCATGAAGATCTTTTGTTATGCTCTTAATTTCCTGTTGTCAGAATGTGGCTGGATTGAAAGTGAAACATTCAAAAAGTCGTTATCAACTGGTTGAACATTTTGTATCCCTAGGTCCTAAAAATCAATCTGCCTGTTTGTCTGTCAACACGTGGGTGTATTGTGGATTTTTTTAAAGCTGATTTTTCAAACTTTCTGTCATTTATTCTTGAACTTGTGACGTCTGTACTGTCCGATTCCTAAATTACGCAATGTGAATTTGTTTCTGTAAAGTAGCTGTTTACATGTAAAAACAAGTAATTATGTCTTCTGCCTGTTGATGTCTCTGTCAGGTTGTAAGAATTTTGTAAATGATGAGAAGTGCATTCCAGTCTAACTTACAAGGTTAGAACTTAACTTTGAAATTCAAAGCATATTTTTTGCTTATAACTCTTAAATGTTTACCGTATATAAAACTATAGGTAAAAAAAATTGTATCATTGAGCTATACCAAAGTTGTATCAAATAATCATGCACATTTGTTACAGTTTCAAATCTTACCATTTGGGTCAACTTGTGCTAAATTTGAAGCCTGACATGCCAATGTGCAAAATTGTGATAGTTTAACAACTTCTTTGGATGTGATTTGAATTAGTGAGAGGTCACCTGGTATTGGTACATGTATCATGTTTGTTGGTTTGTCTAAAAAGTTATCATACTTATCCTACACATAATGAGCGATGTTATGCGACTAATTTCCATTAAAGCACTTGTTGAGAATGAGTTGTGCCCTACACCTTGTCTGGCGTGCTTAAAAGGGGATTGTAGTAAAAGTAATGTTGCAGTTAATCTTTTCCAACATACAAATAAAACTCAAATTTGCCCAACTTGAGCGCTGAACAAAAGTCGATTCGTATTCGTGGTCAAAACACTGAAATCCTGATGATGATCGCTGATTGGTTGATGTGTCAGTGACGTGCCTGGTGGGGTATCGGCTGCTTTTCACATTCATTGCTTATGCCATATTTTGAAGAGTTTACATCGTATTTTATCATTGTATCAGTCGTTCTTATTTTTTTTATTGTTTGCCATAGTGTAAAAGGTTCGCCATGCCTTTTTGTATGGCACCTGGCTGTTCAAACTCTTCAAAAAAGTTGTCTTGTAAGGGGAGGAACATCGCATACCATCGGTTGCCCCTGCGTAACGCACCGTTGTTGAAGTCGTGGTTGGCAGCTATGAAGCTGAAGAGTCCGCCCGTGAACAAGCATAGCCGGGTTTGTGGCGACCATTTTTTTGATGATGACTACGTGAAGGACATTAGGGCAGAAATAATGAAAACAAAACCGAGGAGGATGTTGAGGGAGACAGCGGTTCCGTCGCAGTTTGACTTCGGCATGACCCTCCACGCCAACAAAGCCACGGTGAATGCGAGACCAACTTCGTTCGCGGAGAAACAAGTTTCTTCCAGTAGAAAAGCAAGAGTTGTGGCAAAAGAACGTCGAAACCTTTTGAAAGAGGTATGTTGCAGTTTCCGATTATAATGTAAATACTGTTTTATGAAACTGCTAGCGATACCTGTTTTATGAAACTGCTAGTGATACTTTATATTGCACACCTGACTTGACTCGTACTAGTATTATTTTCGGACATCCCGTTTTTGTATCGTTGCGAGTATTTGGCTCGAGTGTTTTATTTTGGAAATCTCTCTAGCCATAAAGTTAACTGGCTGGCTAGGTCTATTCGAACATTTTGTTAGAGATGGATTTTGTAGTCGACATTTTTGGATTTGTAAACCGCTACTAACTCCACTTGAACTTGTTACTTTTGGGCTACAGTGATATTACCGTAGTGCGTATTTTGTCTACAAAGTCTTAGAGTGCTACAGTCTTAAGTCCCTGTCACATCAGGGTGCCACTGACTGACTGAGGATTTTTTGTTTAGAAATTGTACCCATGGGCATTCAAAAGCTATCCCTGGCGACCCGACATTTCACAATAAAATTTCTTATTCCGACAATGAAGAACACCATGCTTAAATATGACAGTGACTAGCTTCGGCCCCACCAAATACGTCATGAGAAGCAGCGCTCCAAGTGGGTGATTATAGAACTCTTTGAACTAATTTTTTTTAGTTAAGTTTAAAAATGTATGTTTACTCTGCTGCTGAATCATTAGTGAAATTAATGAACAACCCATAGAAAACTATTCAAAATTTACTTAGAATAAAATACAGTTCCCTTTTAAGCAGTTCAACACAAGCTTTTGGTACATTCTGAAATTTTTTGAAATGATGGCAAATGCATTTTCCTAAATAACATTCATACTTTAATTCTTATGTTAATGTGGATTATTGTGCTGTAATTGTCTGAATTTTGGAAATCTCATCATCAGTTTTCGGACATTAAGTCTTTGAAAATCTAAATAGGTCGTGTTTTGAAGTGGCGAATTAAGAACCTTGATGCGTAAATTTTGCTGTATTCTGCTTGTGCAGTGATATAACTGGTTTAAGTTGCCTGTAATTTCCACATTATCTGACTGGGTGCAGTGAGTTTGCTGTGCTGGAGGGCACTCCACACTACTTTATCCCGAGATAACTACACGTGGAAATGGAAACTGGATCAGAGGACTGCATGAAGTGTTCGTTCAGTGGAGTTGGACGTTCCAAATGCTCAGCAGTGGGCGAAGAAAGAGCCCGGCTACCCGTTTGGTGTTGCAGAAAGAACACAGAGGGTCATCTGAAGTCTATGAAGTTGTGGGAAGACATTGAAGAATGGCAGTTGTTAGTCAACAGAGGAGGGTTTGAGGAACAGTCATTAGACGAACTCACTGTCTGTCCCCGACACCGCATAGAGTTTGGTTTGGGGTTTGTGCCCAGTAGACATTGTTGTTACGCTGACCATCGTGGTCGAAGGGGTGCTGGAGTAACAGCACCCAGGGGATGCAGACGGGTGAGCCTGAAGCTTTCCAGGGAAGTGAAGACTTTGAGGAATGTGGTCTTACCTGTTGGCGCAGGTGAGCAACTGTAACATTTTAGTTTTCGTGTAGGTTTCTTTGCTTTGTGTTATCGGTGGTAATATTTCTAGTAGGTAATAGCTGACTTTCAAAACAATCGCGCTATATTAAAAGTCAGTGTCCCGCCAGATGGCGATCATTTCTTTGTTAGACAGGCATTGAGCGTCACCTACAGATACCATCGAATGCGGACGGGAGGCTTCAGTTTAGTTGTATATACGAGGTTTTGACACCTTTCCTGCTATGATAATGCTGGTAAATTTTCACTGATGTACGGTGGGACATACTAATTGTGTTTGGAAAATGACACGTCATGAAGTATCCACATATGAAAGATATCACGTCATATTCATTTCCCACTGGGATGAACAATATGCGCCGACTACATAGTCGGTAGCTATGACTTATAAAGTGGCAGAATTTCAATCCCAGTCGATGCCAAAAAGCTAAAATAAATTACCAAATTGGGAGGGCCTGACAGTAGGGTTTATTCCTGTTTTTAAATTGATGATCCACTATATTTCTGTCCACCAAATCTGAGATGATATCAAACTGAAGTGGCTTCATCAATCTCATTACTCTAAACACCACCAGCATGAAAGGCCCCTGTTGAAAGACACAGACCAGAATAGGGTGTATGTGGTTTTGTCTGTATGTTCCCATGGTTGGTCTGGATTTTCAGTGGGCCATGACACATCCTTGCCTTCTTTGTGGCAGAGACAATAACCTTAGACTTCACAATGTTGTGATAAAGTAAATATTTACAACCTACCCTATCAACATCAAGACACTCAGATTTAGGAACTCTAATTGGGTGTTAGGTGACAAGGGGTTTCCTCTCCTCCAACAAGAAGCTGTGTTGATTTCATGTTCTAGTTATATAACACCGACACTGTCTAGAACATATATAACTACATTGCAGGTGATGTTTTCACAAGTATATCCACCTTAGAAGTCCTGGCAATAAATTGTGAGGTGGGCTTGTTACCATACGTGCAACTGTATAGCCAAATGTAGTGCTAACTTGGACAAGTAGAGGTATAGCACTTTTGGATTGTTGGAAGGCCATTTTGCTTATTTTTGCACTTTACTACATGGATTACTTTTTATTGCAGTTTTCTGTGGTGCTTGTAGACGACTTATCTACGCACGACGGAAGGAACAAAATAATGAGAGCGCACCATCAGAAGGTCCAAGGGAATTGGTAACTTGTGGAAAAAGTTGTCGATTACTCACCTCTTGCTTAAGAACTTCTATTTCCAAGAAATGTTTCCTTGCATCATATTATAAAGCTGCATTTTGCCCAGTTTAGTTGGCTAAGAATTAATGAATTAAACGCTAAACAAATTGCAGTTGCATTCATTGACAAGTTGTGAATGTGAAAACAAAAAATCTGCAAATAGTTGACCTCTTCACTAATGACTGCCTTGAGGGCTCACATAACCTGCATCGTGCGGTGTTGTTCCCCAACACCACGTCACGATACTTACTAGAAATGGTTGAGTGTTCTACAGCGGACCATTTTCGACACAAAACTCGTTCTTGAAAACTGGCTAATTTCAACCTACTTCATATTCACAACATATTATATATTTTGTGTTTCTAAATAATTTAACCAACCAATCACGGAGATGAGGAATTTGTATGCAAGTTCCTCTTTAAACTCATAGAACAGGTCTCGTAGTATTCTGATTCCATAACAACAAGAACATTGAAACCTTCTACAACTCCTTATATTTTAGGCCACTACTGATACATCTGCTGCCAGAGGAAGAAAGCAGTTACAAGGCCAACCTGAAGTGAAGTCGCTTGAACCCGTAAGTGACGTTTGAATGAGTAATCAATTTTAAAAAGGGATGAAATCATACATTTTCTGGGTTGGGAGCCTATTGCAGTCGTCTGAGACTTGTTTAAACCTCAGTTTGCGTGAGCTGTGAATATATATTGTTGTGGCAATGATGCATTCTCAGATTTTGGTGCGTACGGGTATTGAACTCAAGGCGATTATTTCCAAGGTATCACAAGTCCTTCACTAAAGAATCGAGATGTTTTTAAAACATCTACAAATGTAACTCAGTTGCAAGTCTGACGAGCAATAGGCAATTAGTATAAAGCGATATTTGAAAAATGAATATGCTGCCTGTGCCGT
This sequence comes from Phoronis australis, assembly GCA_002633005.1. Taxonomy (NCBI): domain Eukaryota; kingdom Metazoa; phylum Phoronida; family Phoronidae; genus Phoronis; species Phoronis australis. Next base: position 189,561 of record NMRA01000411.1, on the reverse strand, counting down.
GAAAGACAGCAGATGTTCCGATCATTGTACGAAATTTACCTTAGTAAGTATCATTGATTGGTGAAATGCAGGTCCTCATGTGATCATGAGGATATTATGGAAGTTATTTCACTCGAGGGTTGGGTCGACGCACTTGTGAGCGTCATGTTGTAAGAATACATCATAGATGGTCACCTGCATGACTATTAACATGTACTGGAAGCAATATTTGACTGGAAAGCACATGTATTAAACTGCTTAAAATCACCAATTTGATATGGAAAACATCAAAAAAAAAAGACAACCACAGGTGTTTACCATTTGCAAAATTAGAACACCCCCAACAGGATATGTTTAGTGCCTGAGCTCAACTTACGAGCATTTATTGGTGGATACACACTACATAGAATGGGGACAACCAATCACAACCTTAGTCATCCTCCATTGTGTCCAGTGTGAATAGTCGTCGGATATTGCTGTTCGTTTTCGGGTGGTTTACGGTATAATAAAGAAAGGCGTTGAATTTATGGTAGTTGTGACACCTCGCTATTTGAGCAAGCTGTGGCTCTTTACACTTTCCTGTTGGACATCAGAAAATTACGGATGTGACACAAGTTTGCACAAGAAAGTCGCATATTCCTGGACGTGACGCACTGGTGCTGGGTAAGTTCATACATCACACTTATGTCCGTGGAGCTAAGAAACTTTCAATTAAAGTCGCTTTTCTCATATTTTCTCATTTTTGGGATATTGAATTCACAATTGTGATATGCAGTGCTGTAAATGAAGATTGAATGATGCTTACAATGTAGTCACTTGTCAAAACAAGGTAAATGGTGATTTTAAGCACTTTAAGAGATGTGAACACGACCAGTCAAAAAGTAACTGCCTGAAAGAACTTACACCCCATTCATGTCTATTATTTAGACGACAATATACCTTTCTGCTTTTTCCTACAAATGATGTATCTGACTAATGTTTTGGAAAGTGGTTGGAAAAGCTGACACATGTCTTGTATTATTGCAAAAAAAATGATGAGTGCTTTTATAAGACATGCCATGTTAACATTTTTATGAACGCAACATAGAACTGGGAAGCTTTTTGTGCCATCGCTGCTACAAAATCCCGAGATCATCGGAAGTATATGGACAATGGTGGTTGCTATCACAATGCATTTCTATTAACTCAGTGTCAGGGGATTGGTAAACAGCGTAGTTCTTATGTTATGACGCTTCTAAGAAACATTGCATGGCAAGGATATTTGTCATAGAATGATTTCACCTTTAAAGCGTCCTATATTGCTTTGTGTCAAAGAGTCAGAACATTGATGGAGTCTGATGCTGGGTGTTTGGAATTGATACAGCCTTTGAGGTTTACGGGAACTGCGATGCCTCAATTTTGGAGTCCAACATTGGCTTCATTCCTCAGTGAAAAAGATTAAAAATTATGTGTAACTTTTTTTACCGCGACCAGAATTTCCCCTCGTATGATAACATCATGGTTGTAATCAGTTTCAACTATATAGACACCCTGGCATATGTTAAAACCTTGGTGAGAACAGGATGTGGATTAGTTTGTTGTAAATACTGGGGTTATTAGAACAAGAACAACTTTTAAAGAGAAATGCTGTTAATATATGCCAAAGCAGGTTTGACTTGGTGAATTTGTAATTTACACAAACATCACTGATGCAATGGATTGAATTTTGGCAGTGTTTTATCAAGACCTTTATTTCAGAGGCTAATATGCAAGAGGCTAAAGAGTTCTTTGAAGTATACACAATGGAAAAGAATTGGAGTGTTGAGTCTGAACCAAAGGACAAAAATTGCTGCATGTGTGAGACAGTATTTGATGAAGGTCCACAATACCAAGGAGAGGTGTGTCAAGCAGATGAATCCTGACCAGAGCTTGCACCTTATTCATGCCAACTTTGAGGCAAACACATGGCGAACATTGAAGCAAACTGCCAATTTTGTCAAGACCCGAAAGTTCAGAGAAAAGAATCGTAGTAGGCGATGAAGATTATGTAGCTAATAATAACGAAGTATGAGTACAAGACATGCAGGAAAATGTGCAATGTCCAAGGATGTTTATAGATAAAGATTTGTGTGAGGCGTTAAAGAAATTATAACTTGTTGATAATATTTTAAATTTTCGCACCGTTCCTTTTACAGTTGCTAGGTGAACGATCGTCAGAAGGACAGCATTGTCTGCTAAAATAGTTGTGTTGTGTAAGAAATTAGTTGCATCTTGTGTATTTAGTTACGTTTATTTGTTTTAGTGTTCCAATTGGTGAACATGAGACCGTTTACAAGTTCGGCTGTTATTTTTGCAGGTTAAAACCACAATAAATCACTTCACCTACTCAACGAGAACCCACTCCTTAAATTAAAAAGTGAATGATCAGTGAACACACAATTTGAATGTATTGATACATATGCATTTTTCTTGTTTTTGCATCACAAATATTACATTCAAAAGCATGGTTATCTTGTTTTAATTTAAGGCTCAGTCTTCTTCCATGCCACGTTGTTCACTCATTCTACCGTGCTACTCTCCAATGTAGGAAAGTACTTAAAGTAGCATAGTGACTGGTGGTTGCCAGGTTAGTGAAACATTTAGTAGAAAGCATTTTTCAGATCAATAAACAAGACAATTATTTCTTGTTGTCTGGCTTCTATAGTATTTTAAGTCTTAAGCAGTTGTTGAATATAAAGTCTAGTTTAAAATATTGATTTGAGAACCTGTAAATGTGAAATACTAAGTATGTTAATCCTGTTGGGATAGTAAACTTTTAATGTTTTTTGTGTTGACAGCCGTGACTATCCCCTGGCAACATTCAACTGGAGACAGTTTTGTGTGTTTCGGGACAATTGGCTCGTTGTGTTCAACTGAAAGATGGTGAACAAGTGTGTTGTTGGTGGTTGCAGCAATGAGCGATTAAATACCGCTGTATCGCTATTTGAATTCCCTAAAGATATTGACACTGCTGAAAAATGGCATGAATTTGTGTGCATGACTCGAGCATGGAGCTTGTCAGTTGAATCTGCTGTAAAGTCCCGGGCTGTTGTGTGTTCGGACCATTTCGCCGATGACTGTTTTGACAGAACATTTCTATTGCGATTCAAAGAAGGGCTCTCGAAACTGTAAGTTCATTCAGTTCTGCGAAGCAATATTTTCTTTACTGTGTTGGCCCCTTTTCAAGTTGTTGGCCAGTCTTAATTTTTAGCAGAACTGCAGTAAAGTAACTGCAATATATGTTAAGTTTCTTGGACCTAATACAAATCCACATAGGGTTTTAGGGTGTTTGCTTTTTAGCTTATTTCATTAATTATGTTAAAAAATACAGTAAAACTAAATATTTTAGCATACTTTCTCTGATTGGTCACTTGATTCTTATATTTAGCTATTGTCATGGTAATAAGAACAATTACTATGTTGTGTCACTGAGCCTTTCTTCTTTATTTTGAATAATTTTTTTTGTCCTGGGTTCTTTTGTGGAAATGGCAATCATGTTGACAAGTTATCTGATACAAGTAAATCAGATGATACACATGGAACTATATATTTGAATTGACTTGAAGGCGAGCTTATTGGAGAGGACGGAAGCTTGTTCAGTAATGGAGGCCTTGTCACAATCAGAAACCGTTTGACAACCAGGGGCATAACTAGTGTTTTTACCTTCAATTCACCTCTTATTTCAAAGATTTGAAGAAATCTGAATTTTTCGCATGCCAATTCCACTAGAAACTGATGGTATGGGTTCACTGATGAACATTCTTGTTCATATTTTGAAAGTCTGGTCGATGTTTCAGACTTATTTATTAAGTCTTAAATACAACAATTCTTGCTGTATCTTTCAGGCGTTTTAGACTGATCCCAGGTTCCGTACCAACCATCGTAAAACCACATCGGAGACTGCAAGAGCGGCTGCAACAGCAGCATCAGCAGCAGTTACAACTGCTGCAGCAGGACAAACCCGATAAAACCACAGATAAACTAACAAATTCAATGGTAACAGTTATTTTTTCTTTGCTAACTAACAGTAATGTTGCATAGTATACAAAGGATGTCTTTCACGTGGTGATGTTCCACGAAGCTAGAATCTTTGCCTGAGGGGACCTGAACCAGCAGCGATCAGCCACAACACAATGACTGCATGGTGTGTGCTTCAATAAAGTTTCACGTCTACCATATTGTGTCCTAAATTTGTGAGATTTCACTGCGTTGCATAAGAAAACCATGATGGAGGCAGTGGGTAGTGGCTGAATGGAAGCGTGTTTGTGCCTGAACCCTATAGGCTCTGTGCTCTTTGTCTTCACAATTGTTGGTATCTTCCAATGACTGAAGTTGGTCATTCACTTGTCCTGCATATTCATCCACTTACAACGTTTGATTTGTGTTAGCGTCGGCCAGTGACGCACAGTTTGGCTGTGATATGTTTGCAGTGAAATGCCTTTGTGACAACAATGCATGAATAAAACAATTTTAAAAAATCTAAACGTTTATTCTTTGGGTTACTTGTGGTAGTTTTGATTGTTAGTATTGTCTTAGTAGTTCATTGGACTCCAAAATAGTGAGTAGCTTGCAAGTTGTCTGAGAGACTGATTCCTGAGAGGCCGTAGTTGTATAGTTTTATATCAAGCACTAGGTTTGAGTAGAAGGAGGTAAAATTTGTGAAAAGAACTATTATAATTTCCATGTTTTTTTATTTTTTCATGCATTAACTCCTGAAGGCTGCTCATAGTTCTCTTCAAATTTAAATGTTTTACTTTTACACATGTTGCAAGTCCACTCTGAGCTGTGCAAGAATCGTGTGAGATTAGTCCATGCACTGAAAGTTTTTAGTCATAAACATTGTCTCTTGGTATTTCTTTTGGGCAGGTGATGTCAGCAGAGCATTTAGTTGCATAACGTGTAGTTTAAATTTTTTTCAAACACACTAACCATTTTCAGTCTGATATAGTGGTGGCAAGTCTTGCCAAAATATCAGCACCAGTATGCCATTTTTGGGCCATCACAAAGATTTGTAGGCTGGAAATTGTCTGGTCTCCCTCATGACTTGCTTGATCCATGGTACCTTTGATTTTGAGTTTCAACTGAAATGAACACGCAGGACACTCTAGTGCCATCTGTTGTAAAATCGTGCCATTTCCCCCCCCCCCTCTATTCATTGCAAAAAAAGTTTCGCAATTAAAATTCATTTTTAGTTTGCATTTGCCCCCCTCCCCCATTCATTGCAAAGTAGCCCCCAAGTTGTTACTCATTTCGGCCCAGCCGTCATGACGGGCAATTACAGGCCATTTTGTCTGAATACTTTCGGACTGTAGTGTAACCGTAGTTTCTTTAGTGAGCGTTATGGATACAGCATTAAAATTGTGTTCTTACATTTAGGAATGCATTAGCAGTAAATGATCGCATACCTCTGATTTACTTAAGTGAAAAGAGGCAGAAACCATGATTTCAGAAGGAAATAACACGGTCCTTTGTACACTCCCTTGTGACAGTCTTGAAATCATAAACTTGGTCTTGCAACTCTGTTGATTTCATCTCTCATATCTAAACATCATAGATTGTTAATCCTGGGCTCAGCTGTCAGAAAACATCTGAATCCTTAACACTGTTCATGTCATGGGCTAAGTGACCCTAACATAATCCGTTTACTAACTGAGCCAACACACAAGAGTTTGCACAAAAGTAAGTTTCAAGTTCGAATTCGAGTACAAGGATTACACACTACTGGTTACAATGTTGAGAATCACTGATGTGTTCCTCTCACTGTATGATTCCTGATTTGATAATTGGTGAGCCCATTGCGAAATTGTGATGTGTTGAGTTGGGATTTAATTAGATTGACTGTAACTTTGGTTTTGTAGTGTATGTTCAGTAGTTGCCTGTTACATTGAGGAAAGGGCAGAACAAATCAATTCTTTGAAACATTGTTTGAAGAGCAAGCCCTGATATCATACCCTCACTAATTTGCTCAATCTGTCTTCAAGCATCTATGCCCATGGCCCTGTAGAATGTTACATTCTGTATATGCATGTACCGTATAATAGTACTGATAATGATATTGATAATGATATTGATAATGATATTGGTAGAATATTGTCACATCTGTGACTGATCTGACTAAAAGATTATTTATTGACGAAATGCTCTGAACATTGTAGTTTTTTAAATTAAATTTTTATGTAGTGCAAAATGTAAAAAGAAAACAACAACTTTACTAATACATAAATTGTAAATATGCTGTTTACATTCTGATGAAAGCATATTTTGTCATGTTTTTATGAATATTCTGTTGCAATGTTGTGTGGACTATGTCTCTTCTTTCCCCATTTCTTGCTTGGTCAGTTCCATATTGAATTCCATGAAAAATGGTATTTCACGTTAATTAAAAGTCAACAATTCCTTATTTTGTGTGTCGGCCAGTGTGAAAGGTTAAATTTGTTCTTGAGTTGAAGTTTCAAAATTTTGATCCACTGCAAAATCTGAGTTTTGACTTTCGGTCTAGTAAGTCCAAACTCAGTTTTGCTGCAAAATTAACCCATTATTGTAGAAATCTTGAGTTTATTTCACAGCAAATTGGTGGAGCTAGTGGAGCGTTGATGCTTCGTCACTTCGATTCATCATGAAATCTTAAACATCAGAGTTATTGGCAGTTACTGCTAGCAGCTTTTGTTGTGCCTTTATTTGATGATTGTCAACATTCTAAGCATTTCATTTAATGATTCTTCATGTTAAAAGATGTATGCAAAATGGTTTCGCAGAGCCACCTTGTGATAACGTAGCTGACCCCAAAACTCTTGAAAGTAAACTTCTTCAAAGTTGGTCAGAAAGTGCTTACTGCGTTGGTAATTTACTGGAACAAGGGCACATTGGTGGCAAAATCTGACAAACATGTTGTAAAAATGTATGTCTGTTGAACATTTGAGGAGCAGCTTTTTAATGTAACAGCTTTGAACTTTTAAATAAGTAAAAATACGAATATTTGTTGTGTATATTATATGCTGAATATGTTTTGTATTATATTTGTAAATATACTAAAACTGTTGACTAGTTACACAGCATTTTTACTTCTTTCAAGTAGCACTGAGAGTAAAAAACTAAAATGGCATTTCAAGTTGGATTACAACGGTCATTTGCAAATCTTGTCTTGGCTGGTTATTTCTAAGACATCCCGATATCGTCTTGGATTGTTAAGTGAAAGAAGGTGTGACTGGGGGAGGATGATTCTTTTCTTGGGTTGGTCTTGTCTGCTCAATTTCAGTCTAGATTTGGGATGTGCAGCAAAACTCCTTAACCATTATGTGAAAGAGACCCCGTGGAAATAATAAACATCCTTGGATGTCTTGCCTCAAGTGCGCGGCAAAAAGCTATCTTGGCACATTCAAAAATTTCTTATCAAGTTCTGCAAAGTCTTGTGTTGTTATAACTCCAAAATACTGCAGGCCCAATACAAGGCTCCTTGAGACTAATCCTAGACCTTGTCAAACAAAGCCCTTGGTATCCTGGGACTCAAATTGGTTCGACTTTGTGTGACTTGTGCTTTAAAATCAGAATTGTAATATTATTTTAAGAAATCTGAATTTAGCCATTCTCAAGGAGCATTTCTTCCTTACCACTAAAAGCAAAAAATGTATTATTGAACTACTAGAATTATCCAGAACTGTCCCCCAGATTGATGAGAGATAAAAATAATTGCAAGTGGTCTGGTACACGTACCAGACGTGCGCAGGCAATGCGTGTTGGCCTATTGCGCTGATCACCTGGAACCATTTTTGTGCTTTATTAATGTATAGTTAAAATCAAGCTGAGGAGCTAGCAACCTGACAAGGGTCTAGCAGTGTGGTCCAGTGGGACTTGAACCCACGACCTCGAGTTAAGAAAGCGGGTACCTATCACACTAGGCCACACTTCCTCCTCGAAGAGACATTAGTGTACCCGTTTTATTTCTCAATGTCTTCTCATGCTTGTTTCAGGACGGCCCCAACATGGCTAAAGCAGATGACATTGAGTACAAGTTGGACTGGGACTTAGAAGCCACCCTCACTTCTATTATGGGCAACTTACAAGTGGAGTCTGTCCTAGCTAATGCCTTCCAGCCGGTCAACATAGCCCTGAAACAACAGGAGAGTACGTGTGTTTCTGGACTCGGAAGTTTCAATTTTTTCACCCTTTCATAAACGTGCTACCTATTCCCTAAACGAAATACAGGCGATCATGGATTCCGAAGTCTTTGCAAATTATCACAAAGTGAAACTAGCAAGGGATATGATCACGCTAGATTTACTTTAGAGATTCTTGTGTCTACGGAAGTAAACCATTGCTTGTTGTTCTCCCTTTTATTTGAAAGGGGTTATAGTAAACCCTGACTTGACCTATAAAGGGATACCAATTACAACTTGGTCATTTAAATCTTTGAAATAAAGTTATAGTTTGTTAATGTTGTCTATCCTCAAAATTTCGGTGGATGTTTAAAAATTTCTGACGAAGTCTACTAGGCAGGCAAGCATGACAAATGCGTCTGCCTTTGGGAAGTGTGTAGGAGGCCCATCTTCTAATGAACTCTCCTCTGTTGTGGGGGTAGAAAATGCATTGCATGACTAACTTATGTTTCAAATGTCAGACACTCTTCAGTTTATTAAAAAGGGAAGAAAAATAGCTTACCCATCTAGCATTGGCGTTTGGTTTTTTTACCAGTTTCTTGGTGTCTGTATAGCAACTTAAAATACAATGATACATGTTTGCCTGTATTACATTGACAAATTACTGGAGTACATATATACATGTGAAGAAGCAGGACAAGTGCTTGATACATGTGTTGCATTGTGGGTAAATACTTCAGAGTTACAGTGGTGTGATCTTATTTCAGGACGGGCCTATTATAACTGTATTTTAATATTATGGCTCATGATTGTCGTATGGTGTAACGTTGTGTTTATTTTTCAACAGGGTTAAACAAAGATGTCGATTCACTGTATACTTCCTGTGCCGAACAGCTGGCAAAAGTAGAGAAGGATATTTTGGACGAGGAGAAATTCATGCAGAGTCAAATTACCAGGTAAAATATTCTGAATTTAAAAAGGAAAGAATCATAATTTGAAAACACTAATGGATATACGGTAGGTGTTAAAGATGTTATGTCTCGTTAAAGCCTGAATATGCAAATGAAGTACTAGTTTACAAACAACCCCGGGTCTTCTGGTGTGCTGGAAACAATCCGAGAACCAGTTACCATTACAATGTCGCGAAAGTCTCATTTTAAAGGACTATTTTTGTGTAAATGAGTGGTAATATGTCATCGCTACCCTAATGAAATAAGGCACAGTTTTTATTATTTGTTCATTTCAATATCAAATAATTTTTGTTTAACATTTGGAATTACTAGGATTTTTATATGTTTGCATGTGTTTTTAAGTGTGTCAGTTGTGGTGTTTTCTTTAAAATCACTATTTACGAATTGTTTCTTTTCCTAATTATACTTGAACAAACAGTTCTCCAGAAAGTCACTGGGTGGCGCTTGCTTCAAATTTAAATATTCATGGTTTTAATGAGACATAGCGTCTTTAATGTGATTCTTTATTGTTGACCTTGATATAGATAAACTTCCAAAACGCTTTCGTCCGAACTTATGCCAGATGATGCTTCTTTTCCTATTAGAATTTATGAGCTTTTTCTTTTTCCAAGTTTTCATTCGCATCCAACGTTGTGCTACTACCTGTCATGTTCAGTATTTTATTCTGTGTACAGTTCCAGGAGCCCAGCTGTGATACCCGAGGTGCTGGAGGGTGAGATGCTTTACGTTCCTAATGTGCAGAAAGCAACACCTACCCTGCCACCTACCAGCCAGTCTGTGCATCGCACGTACGTTATCTTTCAGTTGTTCCTTACATAGACCATAACGACCAGGGGACCAATAACTGTGGTTGAATTGCGTTACCAAGACGAATTATTAGTAAAACATACATTTGAGAAGAAATGTGTGTGTATTTGAATCCTATAACTTTGTCCAGTTCCATATGAAATAGACTACAAAACTGTAGCTAAACTAAATTTTCAACAAAAAGTTTCTATGTTTAGGAACTAAAAGCTATTTTCAACATTTTTTGTATATGGTCTGCTCTTGGTTTCAAGTAGCACGGTGGCTGCAGTAGGTACACTACTGGTATACCTGAACATAATTTATCTTCTTCTCTTCTTAATATACGCCTGTATATTTGAATTGGGCTTTTGGTAACTAACTTATATTTCCAAATATATGCCTTAGGCCTGTCTGCAGAAAACTTTCAGTCTTTTCATTGGTACTTTAAACAAAATTCTGTTTTAGCACTTAAGAGTGGGTCACCCCGTGCATTGCATCATTTCCTATTTTCAGTCAAGTGATTACCTCTCAGCCAAGCACCATCAAATCCCTGCTGATGTCTCCCACGAAACCAGCCAAGTCAATTGTGAAACAAATCACACCACCTGTAAGTATAGTTCATGTCCTTGAAGCCCCTGTTCCTCCCGAGACACATAAATGAGTGGCGATGAGACGGAGCCCAATTTTGCTCCCCCTGGTAGTTGCCAAAGCTTCTGAATAGCCCATGCAGAGTACAGGAACAAAACGGGGCCCCTATTTTCCACAGGTGTCCCAAACTGTAGTTTACTTAGCCTAATGGACAATCCAGTACTGAATTTCTCGTTAGCATCTTCGGAAGTTGTTGCGAAATTTGCCTAGGCAATGAAGTTGGGAAGAATTTCAGAATAAATCATGAAAAGGTACCATCGTTATACTCCTTAGTACGACTCGTCTGGCATTTTCGTTTCACTGGAGTTATTTTGCAAATCAAAGTGATGCATTACTCAAATATTTGATTGTCATCACTTTGTTCTCTCCCGATGGTTTATTAGGAGTGCGTGTCTTTTTCTCCACAGTCCGTCAACAAGATCTCTATGAACGCTCCTAAACAGTCTCCCTCGGACGACGTGACAATAATCTCCGCACCGCCGGGCAAAATTAATATCACTGAGCCAAGGAAGATTATCGTCCCGTAAGTACTGTAATTGGTCAGTTAAACAACCACACGCTGTGGCCACAAACAGACGTGTGAGGGAGGGTGGGAGAGGTAGTCCCATCTAAAATGCCACAAAATCATAATGAATTACGTATTGGCATCTTCAATTGTCGAAATTCGTGCTTTCATGTTGGTTAATGTTTTATGGTGAAACTTTACACACATGGGGTGTGCGATGTTCCTCATACAACCCTTTGCTTTCCAAGGCATCAGTTTCATTTCATCTTCTCTTCTGGTGCGACATCATATAGTATCTGATCTCAAATCATTTTACTTGCACACTGATTTTTCAAGTATGAGAGACGAAATATTTTTGCATTATTGTTAACACTGCATATGCAACTTAAATATTTATGAAATGAAGCATAATTGTCTAACAAACCAACTCAAAGGATTGATGGTAGCACAAAGGGAAATGAATGTATTTCTTTGCTTGTTATGGATTTTCAGAAGAAATAGCATGCAGTACATTAAAATGTTCACAACAAACAACGGTTGCATGGAGCTGATTGAGTATTAGCCTATTCTTTTCATAACTAAAGCACATCTGGTGATGAAATGAAGCAATGAGTCTTTGTTGAGATTGTCATCTATCTCTCGCTAGACAAATGACAGTGGGCCTGAAGATCCTTGGCCGTAAACACAATGAGATCTGGTACCGCGGGACACTGTTGGAGATCCAGAGTAAAGAACTACCACCAGAGGAGGTAATGACAATGTCGTCTGCTGGCATGTGTAGCAGACGTGATTCATTCAATCTGTATGTTCAACTGTTGGAAGATGTGTGTCAGATGTGATATTAGCAGCCAGTCGGTGTGCTAAACTGGATATTTTTATATATATCCTTGATTCAGGAAGCTGTAAGGACAGTGGAAAGGGAAAAATTAAATGCAAAATTATGAAGCTTTTAGTTTTGTGCTATTTCTAACGAATTTGTTGCATTATTTCCTCATCTGTGAGTGGCGTGATCAATGATGTCGGAGTATGTAATGAAAAATTGTGAAGGCTGTTTCTCGCAAGTTTCATGGAGCATCAATTAGAATCTTTCCACTGGATTTCATCTATGGTAATATTCATTTTGTCGGTCTGATCACGTGTCTTTCCTGTGGTTCTTGTATAATGGTCGATATCCGTGATATCGTAATTAATGCTGTGCATTAAGAAAGTTTGTCCAGTGTAACGGAAGCGATGAAAACTAATTATTCTTGCCATTGAAACGCTCGATGATGGAAATGTAAAAGCATGACAACCCTTACAATTCTATTCCAACAGCATTAAGTTATAAAGCATTAATTTCCTTACAAGTGTCGAGATCTGCACATCACATAACTTCTTTATGACTGCTTGCAGAGGCGATATAGGATGAAGTTTGATGGTAAAGGTGCCAAGACTCTGAAGGGGACGGAGATTGCCTACGCTGACCTGGCCCTCCCCTACCTACCTGTTGGTAGCCGTGTTGTGGGTAGGTTACATTGCAACGCCTGGGACCTGTTTCATAAGTGACTTACGACTTATGACAGAAATTTTGTCTTCCGCTCCCAATTCACAGTTACTGTAAAAGGTTTAGCCAAGTAATTATGAGCATGTCACTGTCTGGAAGTAAATTATAGAAATTATCTCTGCAATTAGCAGTTATGTATACCTTCTGACAGACTGAACTTCCTCGCAAGTGAGATTTAATTATTTTTGTGGAGCATAAGACAATGTCTTCCTTAAGTCTTAAGTCACTTTTTATGAAACAGTGGTTCTCAAGTTAGTATAAACCCCCTTTTGTCAAAAATGATCAGCTTTGTTGTTGGCAATTTGTCATTATAACACTAGGCTCTATGCTTTAATTAATACTCAGATTATAAGTGAGTTCTGGGTTTGGGAGAATTGGTAGTTTGTTGATGTTTGAGAGCTGGTTTGGTGACTTGTCTGCACGACAAATCATTTTCTGAGCTGAAAAAAATGGATAAGTCGGATGGCTCTGAGATCAAATTCTAGGTATAGTACTAGTTGATACATTAGGAATAATGCGAGAAAACAAAGCGCTTTAACGAAAGATGTCGTATTTACGATACTAATATGTATCCAAGTTACAGAACTTTCGTTACTTTGCTCAGAACATCATCAGTGAAAACCATGCTCTTACACTGTGATCACTGTAGAAAGATCGAACACTAGAATGAAAAGCAGACACGAAATCAGGGCCATAATGCTTTTGACATCATGACCCGTGCCATATATCCACCTACTCCAATAGGTTGTGAGCCTATTTTCCAAATTCTTGAAGATGTAACTCGACACATTGCGAACTTTCTACAGTTTGTAGGATTCTAAATGTCTTGGTAAAGACTTGTGATTAGAATTTTTTTTTCCAATCCTCTAACAGTTTTGTTCTGTTCTGTTTGCAGCCTTGTATCATGACCCCGAAGGAGTGTCGTCTAACTACGCTGGTATTGTAGCAGAGCCACCTAGTGTCAGGAACTCGCAACGATTTCTCATTTTCTTTGACGATGGATACGCACAGTATTGCCTACCTAAACAAGTTAGCAAAGTTTACTATCAAAGTAAGTGGCTTGATAAAGATGGGAATGACTCCATAGAAACTACTTCGGAATAATTAATAGTTAGCTCTCTACATTAAATACAAGATGTTCTAACTTGTACTGGGTGAAGAAGTTATGATTGACCAGTATTTGCAATGCCCAATAGGCAGTTGGAAAAAGGGGCTTTAAAAGGCAAAGTGTGTTATAACGAATCATTCATATTGTAGTTACTCAGGTAACACAAAAAGAACAGATCCTGAGTCAGTGTCTTTGAATGCAGAATTGTGCATACTGTCGAGATTTGCAAGTCTGTTGTTCCTGTACCCAAATAAGTGATTCTCCAATTCTAGGTCGTAATGTCTGGGAGGATATCCATGAAGACTCCCAAGATTTCATCAGAGAATATCTCCAACAATATCCAGATGTAAGTACCTCTCTCTCCCTCTCTCNCAAGTATTTTCAACTAACTGAACTTGCAATCCACCTATTGGCACGACTGCAGCCACAGACCGTCCAAAACGTTCAATTTATTGCAAGTGCTCAGTTGTGTTGCAAGATAAAATAAAAACATTCAGCTGTGTGTGGCACAGGATGTTCCAAGATGGCAGCCATATTACCGAAACAGCATTCTTCTTTTACCAGCAAATTATGTGGCCGATTTGGGTAGGTCAGTGTGCTCTATTGGCAGATTTTTCATTAAGTCTGAATATCATATTGTGTTTCTTCGTTGAACCGTACAAATCTGAATGAGTTAAACCAGGTATAAGCATGTCCTCCATCAAAAAATCTTTTTTAATTTGACCACTTCCTGTTGTGTAACTGGTCTCAACGCTCTTCTTAATACTTTGATGAAGAGTGACTTTTGATATTACTTTGTGTCAGGCCCAATAAGTTGACTTGCCATCATGGCTTGCAAAGAACACTATCTCGAGCAGTAAATAAGTGTCGGTTCTTTCAAACCTAGAAATCACTTTTTACCTGAATTAGTAACTAAGTGATCAAATTTTAAAAGTTGTTTTCTTTAACGGAAGGTGTGTTTATTTGCAATTTGCTTGCAAACGTTCCAAGACAAACACTGTCATTTCAAACCTGACTTGTTTTATGTTGTAGAACAGTAAATTTTGTAAGCTACAAAAAGTTGACACTACAAAATAATTCCTTCTCAAAACTACTAATATTAAATATTCTGGTTGCAAATGCTAACAAAATTCGGGTGGTACAACTGCATGACTGTTCTGAGTTTTGCTTTCAATAAAAGCTTTAATAAAGATGAATATGATTTCATTGTTAATAACATGTTGTTCTTCCTTGAATTCAGCGACCTATGGTGAGGCTGCAGAAAGGTCAGGTGGTAAAGACAGAATGGACAGGAAAGTGGTGGACAGCCCGAGTGACCGAAGTGGATGCTAGCCTGGTCAAGATGTTCTTTGAGGCGGACAAACGTACAGAGTGGATCTACAGGGGTTCAACCCGACTAGGGCCCCTCTATACAGAGCTGGTCAGTCTTTAGGCATGGTAGCTGATGAGTCGTTAGGTGCTCTGTCGGTTGATTGAATTTCGTTGGAATTCAGAGGTTTTTGATTCAGACTGAATGTTAAAGGAACATACAGCAAAATTTGCCAGCAAACTCGAGCAAGTAAAGTTTGTGTCAGTTTATCTAATTAAAGTTCAGTCAGTACTTAGTGTGATTATAATAAGAAATGTTAATTTCTCCTGTAAAGACACCTTTACCCTCCAGTCATTGAACTGGTGTTTGCAAACTTGACCCAGATCTTTATGATTTTATGTTAGTAAAGTTGACACACGTTTTGTTGGTGCTCTTGTAGTCAAAACATCCTGGTTTGAATTTGCAAATTTGGAGTTGTCCAACCCCCATGAAATCTGAAGCGTGATCTCGAGTCACTGGTGGTTTTGATATACTTGTTGGCCACGGAATCAATTTTATGAGAGTGGAATGCATAAATAAAATTTGATTTTTGTTTTTGAGCGAGTTATGTCTCAGCTAAATATAGCTTTAAATATGTTTAAAGGGTGTTCTTCATGCAAATGTAGTCACAGAAGAAACACGTTGTTCAGCTTTCCTGGATAAAAATCCTATTCAGTGAAGAACAAAAGTATTTTGAGTAAAATTCTTACCTTTCTACATTTAAAGACTTGAGTGAATTCTACTATTTTGCGGCTTGCTCATTTTGACTGCAGTACCTAGTGTAAGTTCTAACTCAAAACTTGCATAGCTTTCAAATCATGAAATATCACTTGCGGTGCCTCCTGTCGTATATTTCAGGCCAATGCCGAGCAAGCACGTCAAACAGGGAAAGGCCGACACAAACACTTTCAGGCCAAAAGTAGCAAAAAACCCTTCGTGGAGTACACTCGGCTGGATGAAGAGAAGAAAGGTATGGACAGATAGTCTGCCTATGTCCTTTTTGGAATCTGGGATACGATGTGTTTTATGTGTTCCATATGCAGCTTAAGAACAGACTCGGGAGTATTATAGAGCTACAGTACAAGACAAAAGTAATCACTGAACAAAATACTATTTTCTCGTCGGCTAATTCTATTACAGCGTGGCTTAGCCACCTTTACTGAATTTCCTGTCAATTCTCCTTCACTCTCAGTCATGAGGGAAGACTACTCTGATGAGGAATTTTGCGTCTGCTCATCTGTCATGGCGTGGAATTTAATATTTTTTCTGAAAACTTTTGGCGTGCACTGTTTGCTTGGTTTCTCTGTTTAACGTGTTGAACAAATGAATTCTCCCCTTTGAAGAGGATTTCCTCTTTTTTGGTTTCGATTTCCTCTTATTTGATTTCCATCATTGTTTTGACTTTGTTGATTTCCTGCAAAAAGGTTTATTTCAGTTAAATTTTACAACACCAGAACTATCTCTATCACACATGCCTATTTATTTGTGGAACGATACGTCACCTGGAAAATTTTCCTCTTTTTTATTATTAGTCATTCCAAGCCGTGAAGTTGATGATTCATTATTGTAATATTCCATATTCTCAGGTACAGCCGTACAATGATTGTCAAACTGTTAAACTCTTGCTTGGTCAACTAGATGGGATGTGAACAATTGTATTTCAAATATATTTTCTCATTTTACTGTATTTGTGAGCTTCAGCTTTATTCTCAAATCACATACATGTAATTTCAGCCTTGCCAACAGTAAAGCAGCCAGAGCCTTTAAAGATTGTTAAACAAGTTGCCAAGAAAAGCACAACTAAACAGGGTCTTACAGATCTCAAGAAGCAAGGTTTGTGAAATGCAGCATTCCCTTCAAAATAATTTTCATTAAACTGACGACGCTGATTGACTGCCTTAGGTGTGCGCTATTGAGCTAGTGTGTTGAGAGTGTGGCTTGTTATCTAATTAGCAACACTTAATTACTTTCTAGACTGGCCGTCCACAGCAGGAAACACAGAATTGTCTTTTGCTAATTCTGTTCAGATTTCCTGTTCACTTTTGTCTGTGGCAAACCTTAATATGGACTTCTAAAGTTAATGTGAACATTAGCTGAATGCCAACACAGTTTTGTCTGTTTTCATATTTTTATACTTAACAGTGTAATGGCGTAGTACGCTCAGCAAATGTGTTCATTTCCTTCAGATTTTGAAGCCAGCAGTGTCAGCATAAACAAGACAGGCCGAGACATGGTCTCCATTCTGCAAGAGAGGCTGGCGTCGGGGGCGACGATCGACGAAATGTCGGGTGATCGCATGGACATCGACGTCAGTCTTCCATACGAGAACAAGCCGAGGAAGAAGTTCGTCAGTCACAAGTGTCGTCATTCATGTCTCAAAGACAGCGATGATGATCCTGCTGCTTACAAAGGCTACAACCCCCTGCTGATACCACTGCTGTGCGGCTGGGAAAGGTTTGTATTGTAAACAATGAATACGACCATTGGCTGCACTGTGTCATTGTTTCATGAAGATGTGCCTTCAGGGACAGTTTATTTATTGCATATTTCATTTAATTTGATGGCACGGTGTAGCCCACTTTTAAGTCAAAAGGTTATACCTTCGGTTTTGACATATTAAGGGAGTTTTGACTTACCAGTGATCGTAACCACTTCTATAAGCAAGTTATGCAAAGTAGAGAGTCTTGGGGGTAAGACAGATAAACAACAGAATGGTTGACTTGTATCCTGGGCGCCGAGATTCCATGAAGCATATGAATTTAAGAATTAGTTTACTAAGGTTTTAGGCAGAAAAGCAAAAGTACTTAATGTTAATAAGCAGGTGGGAATAAATTTTGGTGATTTTTTAATGACATATGTCTGGGAATATGACAATGAATTATGACAATATGTGGGTTATTTTACATGAGTTTATTGGGTAATTATTCGGTTTTTGACATTTCATGACAATATTCAGGATGTTTTTAAACGATGTGCTTGAATGTGCACTTTTTGTCACTTCTTGGAAAAACATGGTATTTTGATACTGAATTAAAACTGACTGCTTTGTTAAAATGTTAATACAAAAAGTTAACTTCTGTGTAAACGCCTATGCAGTTACATGTGCTCTTCTAGATATAAAGTTATTATTTGTCTTTAGAAGACATCATGTAATGTTTTTAACAATTCCCCGTCATTTCCATTTTATAGACAAGTGACCAAGAGTAAGGCTGGTAAAAGAACGATCCTGTACCGAGCACCATGTGCACGTCGCCTGCGCTCTATTGACGAGCTGGACAAATACCTGATGATAACCAACTCTAAACTGACCATTGACCTGTTCTCTTATGATGGGAATCTTCATGTGAACAAAGAGTTTGTACCAATCAAGGTGAGACCCAATGCCCAGTGATCCGTTTTGTAATGATTTGGCAAAAATTGAAATGTGATAGATTTGCTTGTAAAACCATTATTCAACAATATGAGTTAGGTGGGTGTAAAATGGTAGAGGTTTATTCTTTAATTTGTAAATGCAGTCAATGTAACATGGATTCATAGGCTATTGCAGATGGTGCTGTGATAATACTCGACATTTCAACTGATTGTTATTTCTAGAAGGAAACATGGCAAAGCATTTGGAAGTGTTTTTAAACAAATTAAAATGAATTTAAGTACTTTTAAAATTACCGGTTTACGTAAAATTATGTGAGACTTAACATTTTAAAATCACAAAGGTGAGAATTGGAACAAATTCCAAACTTTAACTAAAGGTCATTTTGAAATCTAAAGCTGAAATCAAAAGCTGAAATCGAAAGCTGAAATAGTCTAAGGGCTGTTCCAGCAAAATCTGTGTGGGAGGGGGGGAAGGCAACTGAAATAAAAATTTATGGGTGGTTGCGTTCGATTTAAATTCAAAATGGCTGGTGGTCGTACTTCAAAAAAATAATTTACAGGTCATTGTTTCATTGGGCCATAAATGTTTGATGGTGGGTAATTTTAGTAAATTTTATAAACAATCCGCACAGAATCAAAAACTGAAACGAAATTGCAACTTGCAAAAAGCTCCGACTTTTTCACTCCCTCCGATCTCCTCATTGGCATGTCCATAACACCATTTAACCACAGGTGCTCGAATTTCTCGATGGCTAATAACCACATATAAGAAACATATGTTTTCTTAGTAATGATTGACGTTAGTGGTGATGGAGGAACAGATAAACTCAAGCGCCTGTGCAGTCAACCACAAGAACAAAAAAAAATTACGGGTGGTTGCATTTCAAACTTATAAAAAATTCGGGTGGTAGGCTGAAGAAATAAATGAAAAATATGGGTGGTGGGTGCGAAAAAAAGGTGCCTCCCCCCCTCCCATACAGATTTTACTGGAACAGCCCTAATAAAATTTTGTCCTTAGTGTATGTCAACTAGTTGAACAGCAACATATGAGAAAAGAATTTCGTTAATGCGATAACGTCTGTGCTGATCATGGAGGAGGTAGATTGTCAAATCCAACTAAATTCCACTCTACGGTTTATATGTAGCTTCTCTCAACAAGTCATCCTCTGTGTTCTAGCTTTGTGGAATCTCTTTGAACCTTATCACCCTTTTCTAGACATTCTGCGACATCAAGGACTTATCCTATGGGAAGGAGAATGTGCCCATATCATGTGTTAACGGTGTTGATCGTCAGTACCCTGACTATGTGGAGTACTCCAACCAGAGGCTTCCTGCCAAGGGCGTCAAGTTGAACTTGGACAAAGACTTCCTGTTGTGTTGCAGTTGCACGGATGGCTGTAGGGTAGGTCGTCCGCTAACAGTTCAAGGGTAGGTCGTCTGCTAACAGTTGAAGGGTAGGTCGTCTGCTAACAGCTGTAGGGTAGGCCGTCTGCTAACAGCTGTAGGGTAGGTCGTCTGGTAACAGCTGTAGGGTAGGTCATCTGGTAACAGCTCATGACTGAATGGTGTAGAGTATTATGTAGACATCTCACACTCACAACTGGTGTAACTATTTTGTTGAGACATGTATTTGAGCGTCCCTAATGGTAACCCTTGTAGCATTCCTACAGTATGCGGTGGTTCATTTTAGAATTTTGGCATGGTGTACGGTACAAGCCAAAAGCATACAGACAAAATAATACAAAATTCCTTGTCACGATGGCTGGGGGGAAACCAAATTAATCGTCAGAGTAGTCTCCCCTGATGACTGTCAGAATAGTCTCCCCTCATTACAGAGAATAAAGGGTAATTGACAGAAAAGTTAGTTAGGTGATTAAGCGATTCTGTAATTAGAATTTTTCCGCCCTAGTAGTTTTTATCAGTAATTTTCGCTGTTAACACAATTTACCTTAACAATGGGAAAACTTTTTTAAATAGTTTTCTTGTCTTTTTCTGTATGGTGGGATAAGGCTGGCATGCAGTCTTGGCTGATAATTTTGGACAAAGTGTCTTAAGGATATGTGATGACTTGGTTCATTCAGTGTATGGAAAATTATGTTTTGGTTTCTCTAAGTTTTCTACTCTTAGTGAAAACGAAATTTCAATAGGTCCACAACAAAAATGTTGCTTCAAAACTTGACATGTTTGTCTACTCTTCCCTTTAGGATAAATCCAAGTGTGAATGTTGGCAGTTGACCCACGAGGCATTCATGGCGGCCAACAAAGGGGAGAAGGACCCTACCATAGGATATGTGCACAGAAGACTGAGTGAGCAAGTCATTACTGGGTAGGTGAATGGCTGGGGGCCTGTCACCCTTATATTGGTCTGTGACCCTGATATTGGTCTGTGACCCTAATATTGGTCTGTGACCCTAATATTGGTTAGGAGACTATGAAGGAGTAACAACATGGTATGTGAAGAGTTCGGGTGAGCTAAGGGGTCTGGGACCCTGAAGTTGGGTGTGAGTGAGTGAAGGTTGTTATGAGAATTAACATATGTGGAAACTGAATAAATGTGGGGGAATTGTAGATAAGCAGTGGGACCAAGGGTCCTGACTCTGTAATGTTTTGTTGTTGTATAAAAGGAAATTGGTTTCTTAAGGCTATGTCGTTGTGATTTGGGAGCACGTTGTTTGTTTTCCAGTATCTACGAGTGCAATGAACGGTGTCACTGTGATGCACGTTGCACCAATAAGGTGGCCCAGAACGGACTTCAGCTCAGACTGCAGGTATTCAAGACAGAGAAGAGGTGAGAATCTTAAGAATTCATTTTTATGATAAAAATTACGAAACTAATTTTAATACGGACCAGAGTAGTAAAAAGTTATTCCCAAATGATGCCAACGTATTGAGTTTGTTTTAAGTCTCGTGGAAACCAATTTAGGACGTGATATGGTAGACAAGTGATCATTTTTTTTTGTCAAATTTTCTTATTAAATAAAAATTACGTAGCACCAAATATATGCTCTGTTGTGTTCAGGTTCTGTAGTATAGCTACCAACAGACAGTATTTAGAGAATCCCTAGCCATTCAGAAAAATGCTAAAAAGGCCATGAAAATGGGGAAAAGGGCAATTTTGGCATTTGTTTTTATCCAAAATTTATGAGATATAAACTGTATAATTTCAGTAAGGTGCAAGGTAACACTCTATAAGTATGGAATCTAATTCATTTGAGTTTATGGACAGTGAGGCTCAACTGGTCTTGCCCTGTGAAACTTGCTCGATCAGTATTTGTTAATTGTTGTTATCAATTTATTGTTACTCGGTGGTCAGCTATTAGCAGCCCGTGCCTTTGCTGGCCATCCAGTCATATAACATTGTATGTTTTATATGATTTAAAAAATAAAAGTTTCTCTCAGTCTAATAGCAAGCATGTAGCACAGTGCTTTAACTTCGGACACAGCGCTTTGATTGTAGTGATGGCATTTTCCACTTAATCCCTCTGTGTTCTATGTTCGGGCATGGAGTGAGTTGGCACTACTTGTTTCATCCACCAATATTTGCTGACCTCAGCTTTTTATGGACGTTGTTTGTACGATTTTTGTTGAAGTCATTTGAACATCTCGCCGCACAGTAGTGATTGTTATGGTAATTCGACAGGCTTTTGACAGCAAGTAGATTTCAAATACGCTGTGAATTTCTCTGCTTTAAATCTCTCCCTGTATCATATATGAGCTATAGGTGGGGCTGAAAATTTGCCAACAATAACGTATCATTATATAGCAATGAAACTTCTTTCAAAAGTTTGCCGCAATATTAGAATGCAGTTCTGCCTCTTTTCACAGACATACCTGTATGTGGATAACGTGACTGTATTCTTGTGAACTTCTTTTCAGGGGTTGGGGATTAAGGTGCTTAGATGACATTCCAAATGGTGGCTTTATTTGTATCTATGCTGGGCAGCTTCTCACAGAGCAAGGGGCTAATGAGGTAAGCCGTGCAGAGCTATACGTTCGTTGAGTTGGTCTCTTCTCACAGAGCAAGGGGCTAATGAGGTAAGCCGTGCAGAGCTATACGTTCGTTGAGTTGGTCTCTTCTCACAGAGCAAGGGGCTAATGAGGTAAGCCG